>JAKSZP010018900.1:0-65585 GCA_022478985.1 Massospora cicadina | reverse complement strand
CGGGGGTTTTTCCCCCCAAAAACCCCCAAACCCCCCCCTTTTTTTGGGAAAAAAAGGGCCCCCCCTTTTAATTTTTTTAAAAATTTCCCCTTCAACCCCCCCCCGGGGGGAAAAAACCCCGGCCCCCCCTTTTTTTTTAAAAAAAAAAAAAAAAAGGGGGTTTTTTTTTTTCCCCCCCAAACCCCCCCCCGGGAAAAATTTTTTAAAAAAAATTAAATTTTTTGGGGGAAATTTTTATTTTTTTTAAAAATTAAAATTTTTTTTTTAAAAAAAGGGTTTTTCCCTTTTTTTGGGGGCCCCCTTTTAAGGGTTTTTAAACCAAAAATTTTTTTTTAAAAAAAAAAATTTTTTAAAAAAAACCACCCCACAATGACTGGCTTAAGTTTGTCCAGCGCCTCCATGGACAACGGTACATGACCGTTAAGTGATTTGGGTTTTTTCTAGACTTCCATGGATTGTGGGGTTACCACTTTTCATATTTGTCCCACCTCATGTAGCAAAAATGCCAACAATAAGCCTACCATAACCACAGGCAATAAGCGTCAGTTCCATTCCACTATGATAGTAAACAACGCTTCCTCTTGAGGCTCCCACAAGATGGAGAGAAATGAAATGTAGTTTTGTTTTAAGTAAATTGTGGGTTCATGCTAATTTGTTATGAAGGAGTTGAGTAGCATAAGCCATGTTACCAACCACATGAATGACAACCTCCCAGAGAACCACACCCAAACCTGCATGGCACTACCAGAATTTGTGACATTTTTTCAGAACGTAGTTCTAGCAATGCTGCGTGCAAGCAGCAGCATCTGGAACCATAACAAGGCTGCAAACAAAAACAACGCCTGTCCTAGATCACTGGTTGAGCTCATCATTCTAGTTAATTTGAAATGATATTTCCTTAAAATAAACTTTAAAACTGATTTTAGCTAAGTGAAAAGGTTGATAATTTTATTAGAATTTCTGAGAAAATAAAACTGTATTTTCAGTTATGGTTTTCACTAATTTAAAACCATTGAAATAGGGTAAATAATTAAATACTAATTAAGGCTTCTTAATGACATCCAAATCATTGTTTGCAAAAGCTCCATATCCCAGTGGATTGCAATTCAGAGGATTTGAGACACTGACCATGCCACACACTAGTTTAGCCTTTGTTCTCAAATCCATAAATCCATACCTGTGATTCTGGACTCCATTTACTCTTCTGCCATCTCCAAATTCCCAAACTCAATCCCCAGATTTGAAGCCAAATATGACATTCCAATAATGATGTTGATATGTGTATCAGGCTGGGCCTGATCCATCACACACAGCATTTGCTCAGAGGTCAAATTTAATTTTGGTAGTTGAAAACAATATGTAGCTTTTATCTATTTTTATCCTTATATTTGTCAATAGCCTGTTTTATGCAGCGTTGCATAAAGGTTTAAAATTTATATGATAATATTGATTAATTTTATTAGATTTTATATTAATAGATGTCCATCAATAAGTTATGAGGAAATCAAATCTATCAAATCAATCAAAACTACTACCCACGCACCCATAATCAATTAAACTTATTAAATCAACATAAAAACCAGAAAGGGTGATTAGCCAAGTGGGTAAAACTGCTTCCACCCCTAGTGCAGGTTTTGAGTTTGAAACCTGTACTGGCTAGAAAACATTCTCGGTGTGGTATATTTGTCCCAAGCTCAACCCACCTCAAATAATTTTTATAACATAAAAACCAGAGGCTTACCTCATTAAAGCAATACAAAACCACCAACCACTTAAATAAACCAACTGAACCTATTTGATAAGCTAAAAAATCAATTGATTACTGAATCCATTGAGCCCATCAAATCAAATTTATACAATCAATCTCTTTACCAAAGCCAAAAATTGACCATTATAAAACAACCAAAAACTACCAACTGTTTATAAAAGTCTTTGAAACTATTGAATTCAACAAATAATTCAAAGCTTAGATGAAATACTATCTGGTTACCATTAGAATTTCATACTTTTTTCAATCTTATATATAACATTTTTAAGATCATTATAATTTTTCTGAAAAATAGCCTATGACTATCCCCATTATATATAAAGTATTTGGACCAAGTTTATTGGGTTTTAGTTAATTATTTCATGAGATAATGTGTCTCACACATACACACAGATATTAATTTATATATATAAATTTTTAGCCATGTTTATTGATTACCATTTTATTCAGCGTTGTTTGTGAGGTTGAAGATTACATGATTATATTAGTTGATTAGTTTTATATTGTTATATGTCCATCAATAAGTTTAGGAAGAAATTATATCTATCAAGTTAATCAAAAACCTACTAGTAATTGCCCAAAACCAACCAACCCCTTTGATCAATACAATATAAGACCAGTACCCTCTCAGCTGAAACTAATTAAAATTATTAATTTTAAAACCACTAACCTCTTGGAAAAAGCATTGATACAACCTAGTCACTAAATAATACCAAACTACTCAATAAAACTATTAAGCCTACCAAATTACAAATAACACCAAACTGCTTGGCAAAACCATTGAATCTATCAAGCAAAATAATTAACCACAAACTGCTGAAATCAGCTCTATATTTTATATATTGTCAGATCTCATTAAGAAAGCTTGAATTAAGCTAATGCCCACTTGAGATCCAACAAAGTTTTAGATAGCTGTTGATAGGTTAAGAAGTTTGAAAAATTATTAAATTAATTATATAACCTATTAAAATCTTACCTGATTTTATAGAAATGCTACCCATTCTATAAACAATATGATCATCTGATTATCAAAGACCATATACTTCAATTTTTTAGGTTAACTTTTATATTGGTAGATAAAAATCAATAAGTTTGTTTATTTGATGTAGGAGGAGCTATGGATAAGGTTAAGAAGTAATTAAACTTATCAACGTGTCTAAATGCTTCTAAACTGCATAGCAAAACCATTTGATCTATTAGATCAACCTAAAACCACCAGGTTAAAAAAATTGAACATAATGAACAAGCAATCACAAGCCACTTTACCAAAACTATTTTAATATATTGAAAAAACTAAAAACCACCAACTAATTGACCAAAATTAATTGGATCCATTAAACCAACTGAACAATAACTAATTCACTATCCAAGTTCAATTGTACAACTTAACAACAGCTGATTTATGATACAGAACTGATGCAGAAGTGATGTAAAGCTGATTACAAACCATTTTATTGAAAATGATCCATGATCCAAAGTGCAAAGCATCAACTTAGTAGCATCTGACCTGCATCCAAAGTCTTATGAGAAAATGATATAAAGATAGGGTCTAACTAATTACAGCGTTGATGATTAGTCACTTTCTTTAATAAAGATATGACTAGCATAAAGGCTAGGCTATTTACAAGGTTATTAGTTCTACCGCTGGCTATATAGAAATAACTCTAATTGGAATATGACCTCATTGAACTTTATAAAGCTCTTGTGTTAGCCCAAATCTATATACTCCCTTCTCTGCATTCTGCTATAACCCACCCTCCAGATGCTCCCACACCCTTACTTTCTGGCTTGTGTGTCAGGCAAACAGCAAGTTATAATTAGACCAGCCTGCCAGTTTGAGTACTTGAGGCCCAAATGGAAAACCAGAAAGCCTGAGGAACTGATGCTGATATGACGGATATGGAACTTGGAAGGAATTTCGCCAATAATTGCATATGAGCCATAATCTCATATAGACATATAATGATATACCAGATGAATACGGCCATAAAACCTGAGGGGTTTTTGAATACTGGAAGAAAAGGAAGTTTATTTTCCAACATAAAAGACCAAAGTTGGAGAAAAGATTTTTATTGAAAATATAAGGAAGAAAATTGACCAACAACTTTCTCAGTGACAGGCAACTGATTAAATAGTATTCAATTGTGATGAGTCCAAGCAGGGATTGGGTCCCTCATATTCACCTAACTTGGCGAATTTTTTGGGGAATGAGGCAGATAAACTCAAATAGAACTGACATCAAAGGATTTGGCGGCAGGCTGAGTCACTGTTGGTTTGACCTTGAACGCCTGAACTAAAACTTGACTGCATTTCTGTTGGTTAGCATGTCAACTAACCCGGTGCTGTGGGAATTCCTCAAGGCCACCCCATGTAGGGGCGGTCCCAGTTGGTTGGAGATGGGTTCAGGATGCCCAACCTTCCCATTTCCTGTTGCAAGGCCATTTGTTTAGTCAAATGAGTTTCATTGGCTGCAACTTACAAATTGCTAGATAAGGGTTTTGAACTGTCAGCAATGGTTTCTGAAGATACCATCTACACTTTGGGGATCATTACTGACAACTTTGGGAGGGGGTTGGTGTTGACAATCATATTGGAGACTGATCCATTATCATTCATGTTTCCAGCCAATAAATTGACATTTTCCACCTTTTTGGCATGAATTTTCCGATCATCCAGCTTTGATCCCATTAGTCTCAAATTCTTCAACTTAATTCAGTGATCTTGGCACAGATTTCCTTTATCTAGCTGACAAGTTTGACTGAGGTGAGTGAGGGTACTGGGGAAGAAATCTGAAGAGGGAGGGCCATTACCCAGCGCTCATCTACCACATGGGTGAGGTCACCATGGGAGATGAGGGGTACAGTTGCCCTCTTCAGCCCCTTTATATTTTAAATGGAAAGAGCGCCTGATCTACACACAGGGGACGTTCCCCTGGACTTACATTGTGCCACTGTTTAATCCTAGCTAATAGTGAGGTTGTTGTACCTCCTGACCCTCCTTCCCCTTCTGCTATAGTGTTATAGCAGTCTCTGGTATCTCCCTGGCTGGTATCTGATTTTGGTTTTCTTTTATTCATTTTTAGTTAACCTTAGTATTAATTGTTTCATTTCGATATTATTATTATATCTAACTCTATAAGCATATCAGTATTGTCTACCTCCTATGACTTGCCTCAAATAAATTTGGTATATTTATAGAATTTAAATAAGTTGCCTAGGGTTGCTTATATTAATAATTTTTGAATTCACTTCATATTTTACACATAATGAGTTCAAAATCTGATTTATTTAGGCCAGTTGAAAAATTAAAATTATTTTATAGATTACAAGTAGAGCTCCCTGGAGTTGCTCAGGTTCATTTATGATCTTGCACTTACAGCCTAAAGGCTGCGTCAGCACTATGCTTGAGGCACTCAGACTAGCAGCTTTGCTGTTGCCCTCATGCTGATGAGCTGATTATCCTAACTTTACTTAATCTACTAAAAATTCTAACATTGATTTTTGTTTAGTTTTGGGTTGCGTTTTGGTGAATCATTCAATAATATTTTCCAAATCTCACCCACTCACCCAAATAGATTGAGCTTATCAGACTTGATTATTTTTGAGTGAGCAATCTAGTGAATTATTAGATACTATTCGCTAATTCTCACCCACTTGATCAGATAGATTGAACCTATCAAACTTGAGGGTTTTAAATTTGATAATATTAGCCAATTCTCAACTATTAACCCAAATTAGATTGGCCTATTAGACTCAAAGGTTTCGGATGTCATTCAGTCAGTATGTCATTATGTCAGTAAATATGTTTTATTAAGTATATATGTCTAGATGACATATTCATGTGCTTTGCTATGGGTTTTTATTAATCAGATGACTTAAATTGTTTTAAATTACTTTATTATAGATACCATCAACTACTCAGCTAAAACTATTGAACCTAAGAGATCAGCCAAATAACCATAATTTCTTAGAAATCCTATTCTAAAAGTAAATTTTTAGTGATAGCAGAAGCTACACTGATAGTTAACTACCTTACCTTCTTTTATTTTAATATCAATATCTATGTAAGTATTTGAGGTAAACTGACCAGGGGATGAACATTACCAAAACTAAAAATTAAAACTAAAAGCTAACGTTACTAATTGGTTCAGACATAACGCCCAAATGAGCAGATTGAATAGAACACTTCAAACAAAAACAAACAACCAGGTGGGCAGCAGGAACTGCTTATCCCTCCATGGCGGAAGGGGAGGGAGAATTGGGGGGCTCATCTTCAGCAGCAGCTTCCTCCCAGCATAGGGTACATTTTAAGGCGGACAGTAAGGGCGTTGGGGCATCAGCGACATGTGGTTCAATATTGTTAATGATTGGTATTTCATGGAAATTGCCAGCTAGGAAAAAGACACCAATATATTCAGCTAAAGCTTTTTGGCTTTGATGCTGGTGTCTGGGAGCTTAATGAACATGGCGATATTGGTTTGGGTAATCTTAGCTTTAGGATTCCATGCTACTGTTACCACATTCTGGATAGCTTTGTTGACGTTTTTGTGTAACTGATTAATTGTGGTTTTACTTTTTGGGGTGAGGGTTGAGGGATAACAGGAGGGGGAATACCTCCTGTGAGCATCACCACTGATTTGGTGACATCTTTGCGGAGGGCAACAATATGGTGTTGCAGCTGCTTTGACTGCAAGCTGGTGATCACTGCAAAATGATTTAGCATTTGGCTGTGGGGTATATAGACGAGGGGGATATTTGGAGTCCCATTCTGCATTAATGAACCACTTGATTTTCAGAGATAATTCTTCAATGATCTTATCTGATTCATCAATTTCAGCCAATAACTCCCATGGGTTCTGGTTGAATTATATTTGGGGAATTGGCATATGGTTGAGGTTTGGTGATTTTTGTTAGAGGAAGCATGAGATTGAACTGGGGTCCAATCCAATGCTTGATTGAAAGAATTGTGTGTGGCACTGGGGAGAGGAGGAGGCTGGTTGGTTGCTGTAGGTGCTGCTGCAGCCTCAGGTTTTGGGGGGGAGGTAGGATCATACCCCATGTCAGAACTGGTGTGGGGTGGGCGGCAGATTGGAGGTCAGTGGACAAATAATCTAATCCATCAGAAGTGGCTAAGGAGGGGCACTTGCATTCCAAGTGGTCCAACTCAAAACAGGATGGACAGACCATCCACCCACACTCAATGAGGGCCCAAAATGGATGGTCAGGGGCTGAAGGAATAACGGTGTGAGGGAATTGACAAAGCGATTTTTACTAAATTCAGGGCTTATTGTGGCATACGCCCAAGGCCCAGCAAGTCGTGTGACTCCATTTGGGATCACAAATTGTAAGATGAGGTTGGAGCCATAGGCTACCAAACTATCCATCAGCTCCTGATGAAGCACTGCAAGGGGGAGGTGGGTGGGCAAACCAGTAAACTGGATTAACAAAGTGGTGTCCGCTGGGAGCTGTGTCCAAATTGTAGGCAGAGGGGTACTCTGGAATACCAGGGGCACAGTTGCTTCAGTGGCGGTGTCAGCTTCACCTGTGAAGCTGAGGTCAAAACACCCCTTATAGGGGTGGAAATCTATAAATCTGGCGGGTGTCATCACCGCCTGTGCCATTTTTGACAATGGCTTGATCATGGTTTGGGGAGAGTTTCCTGTAGTTGACCCTTAGGCCATAGCACATGTTGCTCCAGGGGAGCACCAGGGGCAGCAAGGTACCACTTGGGTATAAGCGAGGTGAGCGTTGAGATCCTTGGGAGGAATGAATCTCCCCATGGCTTCAGAATGACTGGGTGAGCCAGTTCTAGCACGTTTTTCTTCCATACAGAAAACAGCGGGGGGCGTTTTGCCACTGACTTACACTGGAGCAGTTAGCGGAGAATCTGAGGACATCAGAGCAAAACTACAATGGGTGATCAAGATTTACTTTATTAATTCGTGTAATTTTTTTAGAAAAGTTACAGTGTGTGGAAAGAGAACTTAATATTAATACCTATCTCTTTATTCAATCTGTATAAAATAATATATTAAACAGGGATAAAAACAATATTTCATTCTAGACAGTTTAGGCTTATAACCTGTTACAAACCAAACCTGAATCAGAGTGATAACAGGTTTCACCCTGTTAGTCAACCACCCTATTTCATTTTAATTTTTAAATCATATCTTTATTCAATTTATAATATGAAATGATAAGAGGTGAATGGAAGAAATAAGTTTTGTTTTATCCATTATATATTTCAAACCTATTGCAAACCAAACCTGCACCAGAGTAAAACACAGGTTTCACCCATTAGACAGACACCCTATCATCTTTATTTTAATCATTAAATCTTTATTTGATCTTTTTATAAATAAAATAATAAGAATTTAGGGAAGAAATGATATATTTTCCTATACATTATAGGTTTTAACCTGTTCTGAACCAGTCCTGCAGCAGATTAGTAACAGGATATTCCCTGCTAAGCCAAACTTCTTTTCATAGAAAACCTTAAAAACCATTGAATCATGGAAGAATCCAGCTAACTAATGCTTGCTGGTGTCAATATTCAGCTGGATTATCACAAGCAATTTGTTTATTTATTATTACCTACTAATTCAATGGATTTAAACTATGTAAAACTATGTATAAGCATAATAATTGTTCCCCAGTTAAGGCTTGGGTGTGAAAGATGATACTTGTAGATGCCTTCCCCTAGTATTTACTGTAGTCAAAGGATAATAATAGGATTAAAATTAGACTTGGTATAGGTGGGATATTGAGGCTTAGACATTTTAACATATTGACTAATCATTTTTCCATAAATTCTCCTTACCTCATCTGGGCTTGACCCTATACGATTGGTCCACAGCAGGCAGGATAGAACCATGAGGCAAGGATTTAATATATTGCACTTAATAAATTGTTTAAAATTAATCTTCTTATGGCCGATCTCTGTCAGCTTCAGCTTGTGATTGGGGCCTAAAAATTACATCCCTCATGACCCTTCTTTAGCCTATAAAATTGGGTGGGTTTTTGATAGAAAAAAGCACTGAATTGGCGCTAGCGCTTGGGTGAACCTCCAACTCAGGTGAGGCATTCCAACAAGGGTTGGGAGAGACTAGGGCAACTTGATCAGACCTGGTTGATGAAGGCAAGGAGTAAAATGATTACTATTCATTGAGTCATTTTTCCAAGAGTTAGTCAATTTCATATTTATTAAATTCAGACTATTTTTATCCAAAACATTCTTCTCTAAAGCTGAAAGGGCAATTGTCCAACATTACCTCCTCAAGAATTTTGAGGGGATAATAGGGCCATAAGAAGAGGATATGTACCCAATTGATTTAAAAACCCTGTAGCTAAGGATTTGATTGAATACTCAGCACCTCTATTATATATGATGACAAAAAAGCCTTCCCAGATTGACCCAAGCTTACCACTTCTAGAGGCAATGCAGTTGAGGTAATACATAACCAGGTAGACACTTGGAAGGAAGGTAAGGGGACCCAGAGCTCATTAGCAGCCTACCCTTCTTTAAAACACAGTTTTAGATATGTAGGAATCCAGCTCTTCTGTGTTTGCTGGTGCTAACGATTCTAGATCCCACAAAAGTTTTGATAATTTTAATATAATTACACTAATAAAAAACTTGAGTTTTTAAAAGTTTTTATTAGTAAAGCAGGGTGAGAAAGAAAAAGCAATCCCCTTGATATCTGATCAAACCGTATTTAAACAGTATTGAAGGTTATAGGGAATTTATCAGTAAGTTTGGTATGGTTTGTTACCGTCCAAATTAGGAAATATGATAAAGTAGCCTATTAAAGCTCAGAACACTTGTTTCGCCTGGGCTGTATGATGGATGAGGAATTATTGTCTGGCATTATGTACCTGTGCAGAAATGCTTTAATTTGTTTTGCAAATCCTCATAAACAGAATTTTTTTACTTCAGGTGACCTCAACCACGCCTATAAAAGGGGGTGGTCCCCGCGTAGGTGCATGAAGGGACCTGGTTGTTGCTGGGGGAGTTCCATTTGATCAACGTCCCAGGGTTTACTGCATGGTCAGAGAAGTCTAACTGCTTAATTTAATGCTTGTTGCCTTTGTATTTATCAAAATCATGTTACCCTGAATTGCAGGGTTCCACCAAAAATTGACCAAGGTCTTTTAGTTGACAATATTATTATTATTAGAAGTGCACTTTGAATTATTATAAAATTATAAATGTCCAACATTTCCCCATTTCAGCTGAGTTTGACCCAAAACATTCTTCCTCTGCAGCTGAGAGGGAAAATTTCTGACATCACACCCTCAAGAATGCCAGGGGAGAGTAATGTCAGAGGAAATGGTCATGTACGTGATTGATGGTTGTTGGAGATAAAACTAAGATGACCAAAATTACTCCAGATTGAGATTCAATATCTCAGTCTAATGAAATTGAAAATCCATGATGGGTATTTTCAATTCTCAATTCGACCAAAGAAATACCCTTTGGAGTTATCAGCCTCCTATGACAGGTGAGGCTAAGCAATCCAAAAAAGCTCAGCAATCTGAGGCAACCAAGCAATCCAAATTGACCAATCATTTTTAAGGGGCTAATCCCTCGCTAAGAAGGTCAATCACATCTAACAAGAGCTCTATTAGATCTGACCATCAAAAGTATTCTAATAACAATGATAATCAGCAAAATTAGCCATCTGTTAGGAAAGATCTTACATCGGGTGAATCATGGAAATCCTCACGAAGAACCACTAAATTTTACCCCTATAAATATCTCTGAATTATAATTAATCGAGACCTCATTTTTGTCTCAGGTAACCTAAATTTGGTCTATTTTCATACAAGATTCTGTATTTCCAATTGGAATTAACTATTGCAACGGAACTAATAACTTCATTGCAATTGTGTTGATCTTTACTAGAGCCACAGAACTAATAATTTCGTAGCCTTTGTAGCACCTGCTTATCATAATTTCTCACGAAATTCCAATACTAGTGCTCCCTGCCAGGTCTGCTCTTGAGGCTACCTGGTGAAAACATACTTTCACAACAATGAATTTTTTAGAAAAGAGAGCCCCTATTCTGAGGAATCTTTGAATATCACCCAATGGGTACACTCTAACAGGCAAGATTTGCCTTCCACCAATATCAATAATCTACAATTTCAAGCTTCAATGAACTCGCCCATCAAGGGCCCTGACCAATCTAATTATCAGATTCAAGCCGCATATGTTGAAGAAACCGTCAAAATCTTGATCAGGGGGGATATTCAGCCTGGTGCTCACCTCAATCATGACTGAGCGTCTAAAGTTGCTGACAACATGATGAAATTATATAACCGAGCGGTGTTACAGCCTACTGAAGTTGGTTTTGCTAGAACTGAGCAGTATCTTCAGCATTACGTACATCCTGCCACTACCATTTACTCCAGATTTTGGGGTTGCATCATTTCAAAATCCAGCGCCAGTTGACTCTAGCGCAACAATTTCACTCTAAACTATCTTCATTTTATGAAACAGCATTTAACTTTGAAAGGGATAATTGAGAGGCAATTCTTGATAATAGAAGAGAATCACCGATATTCATAACCAGTTGGTGAGAATCAATAATGGAGTTTTGGGATACATTGGCCAAGAATTATCTCATCAAGTTAGCGATGCCACTAACCTATTCACCACTGGATTACCTCCCTGGAGGATGATCTAGACAACTGGATCAGCTGCAGGCCAAACATGAGAAGAGCTTGGGGGAGCTTAATGGACTAACCCAACAGCTTGTCCAAGTGGTGGGTAATATTAGAGAAGGTGAACCCGGACCTGTTGGTCCTCCTGGACCCCTGGGACCACCTAGCTCCCCATTGGTAACCCTGAGACCTCCTGGTGAACGTGGTTCCCCTGGTCCAGTGGATCAACAAGGCCCACTGGGACCAGTAGGTAGAGATGGGTCGCAAGGACCCCCGGGACTTCCTGGTCCCCCTGGCTCCTCACTTCCAACGTCCCATTTTGAACCTTCAATGCTCCTAGTATCCAAGTACAAGCATTAGAAACACAAATCCGAGCCTTAACTCAAGGGTGTTTCTTACCTTGGAAGGTCTTCCAACCAATCTGAACTGTTCCTTAATCAACTTACTGGATGGCGTTAAGAATGCACATTGTCTATGCAATGTAATTTAAACTACGCAAGAGACCCAGTTTGCTTTATTGACAACGTCCATTGAGTGGTTGACTGCCAAATGTGAAGTACTCAAGACCAAGCAAGCTGAGATGTTTACTGCAATTTCCAACTTAAACCAGATCCCTATTGATGAACAACTAAACCAATGGGTTCAAAATTTACAAGATGACTTGAACCACTTGAGACAACAAGTTGACCGAGTTACCTCTCATGCCCATTTCACAGAGTATGAACCCTCTGAGGCTGGACCAAATGTGGTATCAGGCGTACAAATCTTGAGCACTGAAGCCACCCCTTTCAAACCTACCTTCAAGGATAAGTTTGAATTGGGTGATGGTAGCATCCATTCTTTTCTTTTATGAACGTGCAATGGATGAGGCTAATGATCAACAGAAGGTCCGCCATATCATCTATTGCCTAATCTGGTTCGCTCAAGAGATCATGGTTTCTCATCTTAAGGTTTGCACTACATGAGCTCAAGTGAAAAATGCCCTCATTAAGGAATTTGGGAGTTATTAAATCCTTTCCAACCAAAAACAAGCCTTTATGAATATTCAAATCAAACAAGGAGAGTCTATCCAGGATTTCACTAAACGATTCTACCATGAGGCTCAGACACTTGCTACTTGCAACCAGATTACTGTTGATGATGCTTTATCAGCTATAATGAGTGCATTTGGTTCTCACACTAAGTTACTATTACATTTGAAGTCACTTAAACGAAATTTCAACTTCATTATCGACATCAAAGTTTTGCTTATGGTGTTCCTAATGGGGTTGTACATCCAATTTTCTATAGTAACCCTTATTCTTACATCCATGCAATGTCACCTAAACTCAAATAAAAACCAAAGAAGGAGCTGTGCACTTATTGTGATCTTGTGGGTCATGTGGTATCTCAATGTTGGAAAAAGCAAGTGGAAGAATCGAAAAAAGAGGAGTCAGCATAGGGCATGAGGCTCCCTGTACTGACCTACCTCAGGTGCCTCAGTTGAAACCTTTTGATTCTACTACAGATTGTTATGTGGTATCCGCTCCTGATGAGCTTGATATCCCTGATGAATTAACCAACAAAGACACTATTTCTTCTTATACTTCCTCTTTTTCTTCTAATTCCATTCAATCAATTAATCACTCAGTGTTCTCAATCCCAACCTTTGGCACTGATGTAACCTGGGTGGAAGTCATTGTGCATAAAGTGAAATTTTTGACTATCATTGATATGGGATCGCCCATCAATGTAATCTCATCCAAACTTATGAAGAAAAGCAAATTGGCACCAGACTTAAACCATTCCCAAGACCACAGAACTGCTGGATCTTCCTACACTAAATCTATAGGAGTCTATTCCTCTCTTCTAATGCGCTTTGGAAAGTTGGTTGTGTTGGCCCAGCAGTGGTATTGGATAACAACTGCTATGACTTGCTATTGGGAACCTAGTTTTTCATAGATTTTGATGCGATAATCAGCCTTAAGGACAATAACCTTTCTTTAATTGGGTACCGGGTACCTTTAAATCTACATGATGTTCACAATAGCAAAGGCAAACTCAAACGACATGTTTGCTTACTGGAATACCCCACTTCTATCTCACGTCTCAAATACTGAATCCTGGGTCAAAGGACTATACTTCCACCTCCACCAGCTTGTGCCTCTGAGGGAATGCCTTTATATTCTAACTCTCTGATTACCATTCCCCCAAAAGCTCAAGTCATAATTGATATGGGAGTACAAGTATTTGTACCCCCTGATCATGTCTTAGAGATCTTCAGTAAAAAAGCCCTTTCATTTGGAGGCTTTACCTTGCCCTGGTATCCTTGATCCTGCCTATGATGAAACTGTCTTAGTTCTATTAGCTAATCTCACCTCTTGACCTATGCAATTGAATCACAATAATCCCATCATCTATGTGCGGCCTACTCCTGTGAGTGACATATTATTCATCTCAGGATGTGGAGATTTAGCAAATTTGGGCTGGAAGATCCCCCTATCGTTGCTAGAGTTGACATCAAATTTGGAGATTCACTTACTTCAGAACAACAGCTTGAAGCTGAGGCCTTTATTGAAGAATATGCGGATATTTTTGTCCAAGGTCCTGGAGATTTTGGCCTAATGAGAGAGGTACAGCATCAGGTGAAAACTGGGGATACTCCCCCTATTCAAGCTCGACCATATTGAAAATCTAAATTTGAGGAGGCTCAGGTCTCAGTGGAACTAAAACAAAACCTTGATGCAGGGCTACTAACGCCTTCTAAGGGTCCATGGGCTTCCCCTCTACTACTCATCCAAAAAAAGGATGGGGGGCTTAAAGTGGTTATAGATTATTGTTGACTCAATGCTGTTACTAAAAAGGATTCTTATCTTTTACCTCACATAGATGAATCATTAAGATTATTGTCTGGATCACAATACTTCTCAGCTATGGACCTTGCGAGTGGTTATTGGCAAATTGATCTTGCCCCAGAATATTTTCAAAATTGTGCTCTAATTTCTAGTGAGGGGCTATTTGAGCCAACTCATATGCCGCAGGGGCTTTACAATGCCCCTGCTACTTTTCAACGAGCCATGCATGGGCTGTTGGGGATTTGAAACTTCCTTGTGTTTTAGTTTATCTAGATGATGTTACTGTTTTTTCACGCACTTTTAACGAGCATTTGGCTCATTTGAAGGAAGTTTTTGGCTAACTGCTTCATGACTCACTTAAGCTTAAACCATCGAAGTGTGCTTTTTTTAGACTGAGATGGAATTTTTGGGACATAAAGTTAATCACGAGGGTATTTTACCCTTATTTAATAAGATACAAGCTATTTCAGACATGCCTATTCCCAAAAGCTTGCACAATATCAAAGTATTTTTATAGACGGTTGGTTATTATCAACAATTTATCCCCCATTTTGCAGATATTGTAGAGCCTTTAATTTACCTTTTTCACAAGGAAGTCCCTTTTGTATGGGAAGAATAACAGCTACAATCCTTCAATCTGTTGCGCTAAGCCTTAATGAGTGCCCCAGTCTTAGCCCATCCTGACTTTTCCAAACCTTTTATACTATTTACTGATGCCTTTGATATTGCTATTGGGGCCATTCTGGATCAACATGATACCAATCTGTTTGATCACACCATTGCGTATTATAGTAAAACCCTTTCTAAAGCTGAATGCAATTATAGAATTACTGAGAGAATGCCTTGCTGTGTTATCCACCATCAAACATTTCCACCCTTATCTCTATGGAAAGCATTTCACTATTGTAATGGATCACGCTTTTCTGAAGTGATTGCAACAAATGAAGGATCCTGATGGGCGCTTAGCTAGATGGGCTTTAAAGCTCCAAAATTATGACTTTACTATTCAACATCGCACTGGAGCTATACATCAAAACGCTTTATGGCCTTTCTTGATTGCCTATCTTAACGTTATTCTCAGCAGAGGATGATCGCATTTATGACCTGATTGGTAGACCTGAGCTCTGGTTCCGTGAATCTAAGGATGTTATATTGAAGTTACAATCCTTAACCAAAGACACTCAGGTCTAAGAAGGTTCATTATATAAAAAGTTGGGATCTAAGTGGTTGCCCTTTATTTGGCCCTCTGTGAGGACTGACACTAATATGGAGGCCCACCAAATTATAGGTCATGGAGCTGCTAAAAAGACCCTACAGTGGTTAAAAAATCATTGTTACTGGGATAACATGCTGTAATTTGTACACTAAGTGCTGGAATCTTGTCTTAAGTGCCAACAACAACGTGGTGGGAATACGATGTTCCAACACCAGATTGTGGGACCTTATGAACCCTTTCCCTACTATGAGTATTGATGTGGTGGGTCCTCTCCCTACGGCTACCTATGGACATCAATATATTCTGTTAGCTATCGACCATTTTACTATATGGATTGAAGCTATTTCAGTTTCTACGGTCATTGCCAAGGTGACGGCGTCCTTTCTTTTCAAGAAAATTTTCACCAGGCATGGTAGCCCAAAGGTCCTGTTATCAAATAATGGGACCAACTTCATTTCTCAGGTGGTAGATGAGCTTACAAAACTAATAAATTTTTATCAGTCCTATATGACCTCTTATAATCCTTCTACTAATGGTGCAGTCAAATGAGCAAATGGTACCCTTGTAGCCATTCTTTAAAAGATGGCCTCAAATGATCCTATTAGGTGGAACCTTTACTTACCTAGTGCGATGTTAGCCTATAGAGTTAGCTACCATCGTATTATTGGAATGTCTCCTTTTAAAGCTTTATATGGTTGGGAACCTATCCTCCCCTCAAGTGTACAACCTATACTTGAAGAGGCTACCCCCAAAAACCAATTTAGCTATGAGGAGATTAGCTGATGAAATCATCCAATTACTAGCATTAGTTTTGAGTTCCCTTGCTGCTATCATCTTGAAGGAAAGAATCAGAACCAACGCTAGTAGACCTACGTTACCAGAGTATCAAGTCGGGCATCTTGTATTTTTCTACCACCATAGGCCAGGAGGAAGGATTATAAACTGGACACCTTATGGGCTAGTCCTTATCATATTATTTATTGTTGGGGTAATGAATACTCCATTGCCGCTATTGATACTGGTACTGTTATCAATAGAGTGCATAGTAGGTTTCTTCGCAATTATGTGCCCCCTAGACAAGATCTTGAGGGGGGCATTGTTGGAGATACAACTAAGATGACCAAAATTACTCCAGATTGAGATTCGATATCTCAGTCTAATGAAATTAAAAAAACCATAATGGGTATTTTTGATTCTCAATTCAACCAAAGAAAGACCCTTTGGAGTTATCGCCTCCTATGACAGGTGAGGATAAGCAATCCAAAGAAGCTCATCAATCTGAGATGACCAAGCATCAGTTTTGACCAATCATTTTTAGGGTCTAAGCCCTCACTAAGAAGGTCAATCAATCTAACAAGAGCTCTATTAGATCCGACCATCACAAGTTGTCTTATAACAATAATAATCAGCAAAATCGGTCATCTGTTAGGAAAGATCCTACCTTGGGTGAATCACAGAAATCCTCGCAAAGAACCACTAAATCTTCCCCTATAGGTATCTGAATTTTAATAAATAAAGTACCTCAATTATTATCTCACATAGCCTAATTTTGGTCTATTTTCATACAGGATTCTGTATTTCCAATTGGAATTAACTATTGCAACAGAACTAATAACTTCATTGCAATTGTGTCGATCTTTACTAGAGCCACTTAACTAATAATTTTGTAGCCTTTGTAGCGTCTTCTTATCATAATTTCTCATGATTTTTCCAATAATGGTTTGCCTGTAGCTAAAGATTTGATAGAGTACTCATTTTCTATTTAATAAGTGATGGTAAAGGGACTCTTCCTTATTGATCCAAGCTTACCACTTCTAGGAGTGATGTGGCTATGGCAGTATAATACCATATTAGACATTTGGAGTGTAGGCAGGGGGGTTTGGAGCTCATTGGCAGCCTGTCCTTCTTTAGTCACTATTATTGCTAAGTTAGTCATAGCCTCATATTGGAGTTGAATGATAAGCTGAGCCAATCTCTGCATAACTTTTTGGGTTCCTCAATTCTAGAGGAAAATACATCTTTAACTAAGAGGGCAGGTACTCCTGGTTCCCGCCCATACAAGACATGGAAGGGTGACATTTCCAAGATCTGGTGGTAGCTAATACGGTATTCTCTAAGCACTGGGTAAGAATTGATCCCAGTGGAGAGGATCAGAGGGGCCATTTTCCGTAGACTGGAAACCAAGGTTCCATTAGTTCTTTCCATGGTCCCTTTGTGGAGGGATTATATGGAGCTGATAAAAGTCGCTGAGCTCCCATAGATGTGGCCAGGATTTTGACTACTCTGGAGGTGAAGTTTTTAACATTATCACAGAGTAGTACTTGTGGACAGCCATGTTGAGAGAAAATGTTTTGAGGTAAAAAGGTGACTGTGGCCTTAGCCGTTTGGGCAGCGATAGTCACGGCTTCAAACCACTTAGTGAAGTGGTTAATAGCTACAAGGATAACTCAGTTGCCACTAGTTGTCTGAGGGAGGGGATCTCTACGTCCAGACTGATAGTGTGGAATGGTTGTTGTGGGGTAGTTGGTTGATACTGATACCTAACCTTGAAACCAGATTTATTCTTACATGTAAGCAGGCTTCCAAGACGTTAACAATAGATTACATCATTCCATCCCAAAAAAGCCGATTTTTAATTCACTCATAAGTTTTCTTTGCCCTTCCATGACCTAGAGTGAAGTGAGCTTCTAGGATAGCAGGTAAGCGTTTCAAGGGCCAAAGGTAGGGCAGCCATTTTACCCCCACCTGCTTATAAAATTTCCCGTTCTCCAATTTGGTGTTATGGGAGTGCCAGGCTAACATCTTCTGTACAGGATCATCTTCATCTTCCCAGTCATCAGTGGTCATTAAAAGGTCATGTAACCTCTCCGCCTCACTATTATCTAAGTGAAGAACTGGTAGCTGAGTCAACCCATCAACATTCATGTGATGAGTTATAGAACGATACTCAATCTTCATGTCATAAGGCTGGAGCTTTAGAGCCCAGAGAGCTAACTGACCAGAAGGATTTTTCATGTTCTGTAACCATTTTAAAGTGGCGTGGTCAGTAACCACATTAAAGGTGGTTCATATAGGAAAGGGCGGTAGTGCTTTACAGCTAACAGAACAGCAAGGTACTCCTTCTCCCTTACACTGTAGTTACGTTCTGCCTTTGACAGCATCTTAATTAAATAGGATACTGGATGATTTACACCGTTTTCATCAAATTGGGCTAAGATGGCCCCAAAGGCATGTTCTGAAGCGTCAGTGGATAAGATGAAGGGTTTATATAATCCAGGTGCCATAGGATAAAGCGTTGTTGCAGCAGTTACTTCAGCGTCTCAAAAGAAGACTTCTGTTCCGCACCCCGCTGAAAAGGAGTGTTCTTGATCAATAGGCGGACAAAAGGATCGTTGAGAGGGCAAACTTAGGGATGAACTGATGGTAATATCTCATCATCCCTAGAAATACCTGATTACCCCTTAAATTTTTAGGGGGAGACATTTTTGAGATTGCTTCAACCTTATCTTAGATTGGTTAAATTCCTTTTTTAGAAATGGAATGGCTGAGGAAATTCTGTTTCTATTTAAAGAAAGTAAACTTTGAGGGCTTTAACTTTATATTAGACTTACATAGTCATTAAAACTTCACCTTCAAGTGATCAAAATGTTCGTTAAAAGTTTTTGAAAATATTGTGATGTCATTGAGGTAGACTATAATGCAACTTAATTTAAAAGCTCCTGCATAGTATGGTCCATCACATGCTTAAAAGTTGCAGGTGCATTGCACAACACTTGAACTAATCAGGTTGGTTGAAAGAGACCCTCATTACAAATGAGAGCACATTTCTCCTGGTCTTCAGGGGAGAGGTCCACTTGCCAATAGCCGCTAGCTAAATCCATTGCAGAAAAGAAGTAAGAGCCAGAGAGTTGGGCCAAGGCGTCATCAATGCAAGGGAGAGGATATATATCCTTTTTCATGAGGTTATTAAAATTTGCAATAGTCCATGCATATCTGATGACCTCTGCTTTTCTTTTTTTATTAAGAAGAGGGGGAAGACCAAGGACTTCCTGAAGGAACGAGTAACCCCACATCTAATAACTTCTGGAGCCCGTCCTCATTTGCTGTTCCTCTACTATAGATTTGCGATAAGGTTTAGACCTAATAGGGCAGGCATCCCCCATATAAATGGAGTGGCACCGCCCTTTATGTGGCCATAGTCATTATCTGATTTGGAGAATATATTGCTTTAGTCATTGAGGAGAGTGTGAACTTTTTCCAGCTCATCTGGGGTCGTCTCATCCGAGATATGGACGTTGGGTAAGGTACACACCAGGTTATTTGTTGGAAGGCCCATATCCATCATAGAGCTAATGGAGTGAATTTGTTCAATATCCTCCACAGAGACTAACAAGCCTATGCCAATCTCCTGGTCTTTTCTTACAACAATGTTATTTGCGGTGAGGTTCCTCAACAGCAGAGTAATAGGCCTTTGGTAAGCTGGGTCTAGTATCCCAGGCAATACACGAGGCTACAAGGGGCTAACGCCCTCAATACTTATAAGGTGCAACAAGAAGTGGCGTGGGATTTGGAGAGTGATTTTAGTGTCAACCACTCTTTGTTCACCAGACTTAATCAAGACCTCGTCTGCAGCATAGAAAGGTATACCGTCCCTAGCATCCACTGAATCAGGAAATTCTTTGTGTTACGCCCAGAAGTGGAATAATGCAAAGTTTTAGCTGCAAAGGGGTATTCTATCAGACAAGAAAATTTACGCTTTTTGGGTTCTTTATTAGTTAAGTCTAGAGGGACTTCATAGTTGAGTAACGATAGGAAACCTTGCTTCATGTTTATTATTCTGTATATTTAATCATAAACTGAGTGTCAATGAACTTATCATATGCATTGTTGTCCAAAGCCACAGCAGGGGCTGATAAAATTAGCTTCCCAATTTGAATGAGAAGGAGGCTTTTTTTTAGTACTAGATGGTCCCAAGATAAGGAGGCTTTTCTTTCTCATAACAATCACTTTAGTTACTACGATTTGATTCAAACAGCAAATTTGGATAATCACACACAGGAAAGATGGGCGACTTTAATAACAAAAATAATACAACATGGGTGAGCGTCACGGCAAGTGGTGCGCTTAACGGTGCAACTAAGGGCAAGAAACGCCCTGGAGGGGGACCAGGAACCCAATCTGCAAAGAAATCGCAAACTCAGACACCATTTGGGTTTATGGTATTTACTGTAAAGCACGCGCAATACATGTACATTAAATTCAACCAACCTTTGTCAAAGGTGGAGCACGGGATCAGACTCTTCCTTGGGGATGAGTCACCGACCCTGTGGGAGAAAACATGTGAGGCACAGCCCTCACTTTTCCCTCACACAGTGTATGTAGCCACCAACAACATGGGCTGCGGCTGGATCGATATTAGTTTCAAAACAGCTGATGAAGCTGATGCCGCAGCAAAAATCTGCGTGGAAATTGCCCTCCCTGAGGGCAAAAAAATTGTGTACACCGCGTGCACCAGATAAATAAAGCGAAAACTTTGTTCATCTCCTTTGACTCGCTCCCCACCAACTTTCCTTGTAAGGTAATTGAGGAGGAGCTCCACAAAGGTCTTGTGGCCTAAAGAGAAATCCAACAACTCAAATTACAGCAATTTCGCTTAATGCCCAACCTGTGCATGGGCAAAGCTATCGCTGTAATCAACCTCTTCCCAGAAGTGGAAGAGGATTTATCCAGTGTTCCCCGTGCAGCAGAATTTCACTTTGCAGATGGGGCCAGTCAGCTGCATTCCAAGTTACACCGGAACGCGCACCACCCATTTGCAACCACTGTGGCTCACTGGGCCACAAGGAACATGCATGCCCTGTAAAAGAGGGCTTAATGGAAAATGATTTTTGTGAAGAAGAAGCTATGGACGAAGATAATGAAAATTTCGCCAAAATGACTGATGGCCACCACCCATTCCGCTGGGGTGAAGATGGACTATACTCCATCGTGGACCCAGTTACAAGTAAACAACGTAAAGCGGCACAAAAAGCCCGCAAGAGAGCAGCGGCTGAAGCGGCGGCACACGCGGAATCCGCCATTAACCATGGACAAATTCAGGAGGATATTTCAGATATTCACCGAACCAACCAATCAGAACAATATGCCCAGGTCGAAAATTTTCACAGTAACCAGACTGAGCCACAAAGCGTCATCAATCATACACATACTGAGGAACAATGCAACCGCAATTTGGGTGAAAATGCGGTGCACAATGCAATAAAGTTGAACCTCAAAAATATAAAATCCAATCAACAACCCGCATCAAATCAACATGAGACCTGTGCAGGAAAAGTTGATGCAAATGTAAAAATCCGCAATTCCCTTGAATCATTGGGTCAGATCAAGGGAACCAACAATGGCAGTGAAAGAGTTGGAGTACAGATGCAGAGCATGGCCAAAATGAGCTGTGGTGGGATAGGACCAGAGGGTCCTCCCAACTGCTCCTGAGGCGCCATGGGCACCTCAGTGTCAATAGGGACGTTAAATATCGCGGAAACCAGGGCTCATACGTCCCAAGCCAAAAAGCTGGCATTCCTGCAAAAACCTCTTGTAGACATCTTGGCCATCCAAGAAACCCACTGCCTACAAGGGGAAGAAGAATACTGGTCAACCAGGGTCGCACCATCACAATCAGTATGGACGTCTCACTGTGGGGTGATAGTCCAAAACAACAAAAAATTTATAATTACAAATTCATCATCACACTTGCACGGTTGAGTCATGGTAGCAACAATCACATGCCAAGATGAAATAATTTTGTTAGCATTTATCTATGCACCGTGCACTGCAACTGAGAGAAAATTTTTTTTGAAAAATTTCTACCCTCACCCTCCCACCAGATATCATCATGTTAGGCGATTTCAACTGCTGGGATAACCCCAATACAGATTGATGGCCTAATATCAAGGGATACCCACCTGGACACATTGAATATCGCACAATGAAGGCATCTCTTGGCTTACAGGATGCTCTTCCTCCCAATTCACCAATCCTTCCCCATATGACAGGACCCAACATATGTGAGGGACTGCTAATATAAATGAGTTGTATAGACCACATCCTCATCCCACAATCCCACCACTCAAGAATCTCCAAATTTATGACAAAAAAGATCAATTTTTTGGATCACCGATTAGTTATGGTGCAGTTAGTGCCAACCCAATCCCACACACAGGTGTCACCTTGGAGAAAGCTTCACCCAGAAAATATAAGATTGCCTGAGATATCTGACTGGGTTGAAAACAAGGCTACAAACCCAGAATTCACAGCCCCATTCACTTCAGATCTCATCAGAACATGGGAAAATTTCAAAAAAGATTTAATCAACAAAACCTGACATATTGCATCAAACAAGTACACCGCGGACACAGCCACAAACAAGCGTACCTTGGCAGAACTAGACCACCTGGAAATAAATACTCTGTGATCTGGCTATAGCCCTAATTGGGGATGCAAATAATCAGAAATTTCAGCCCAACTTAACAATCTCATCTTTGAACACCAATACAGAATCAAAGTATTGAACATAGGTAAGTTCATAAAGGAAGGCGAAACCTGTTTGACATACTTTTTCCGCCAATTCCACTCATGTGGAAACCAGCCCACGTGCACACAGGTCCGCAAGACCAACGGCACTGTGGCAACTGACCCTGAGGAGGTCAAGGCGGAAGTACACCGCTATTACAACAAATTGTATTACAATATGCCAACAGATCCACAAAAGATTAAAGAATTTATTCAAACTGCCAAGATACAAAGTACACCACAAAATTACAATATACTATCCCTTATCACACAGGAGGAGCTTTGGGAAACAATTCGCGGTGCACCACGTAGGAAATGCCCAGGGCCTGATGGGATACCCTACGAATTTTACAAAAAATATTTTCAACAAATCGCCCCCCTCCTATTGGCGTCAATGAACTAGAGTTTGTTGGAAACACACCTATTACCAGGAGGCCATGAATCCTACGTTATAACCTTGTATAAAAAGGGTGACAAGTTGGACCTGGCCAACTGGCGCCCAATTGCACTCTCCAACACTGACACAAAATTCTAACAAAAATTCTAACAGCTAGATTAGGTGCAATTGCATCTGACGCCCTATCACCCAACCAGTTTGGGTTTATACCAGGGCGTTCAATCTGGAACAACATACACCCTGTTGCAAACATTTGCCAATCCAAAGCAACTGGTGCCCTGGTCTTCTTGGATCAGGAAAAGGCGTATGACCGTGTTAGCTGGCCATACCTAAAAGAATGTCTACATGCCTTCAAACTCCCACCAATATTCATAAAATGGGCGATGCTCCTAACAGAATCTGCAACCATGGCTGTATGCGGCCCTGGATTCCTAACAAACAAGATTAAACCACACAGAGGGCTCAAACAAGGGGATCCTCTCAGCCCACTGCTATACAATTTCAGCTTTGACCCGCTCCTCCGAGTAACTGACTCACGTCTCATAGGGATAGCCACACAAGGACAACCAAAAGTCAAGATACTGGCCTTTGCAGATGACTGCGTAGCAGGTATAGCAAACAATGAAGATGACCGACAGCTGGAACACACTCTAGAGGAATACTCCAAGGTGAGCAATGCATCGCTCAACAAAAGGAAGACAGAAATCATCCTCTTAAGCATGTACACAAACAATTGGGCCACAACATCAGAACCTCACACCAACACTCGAAGAAAAAACCCAATTATATTACCCTTTGCAACACCTCCCACCACCACTCCTGTCTGACACCTTGGAATATGGCTAGAATCAGGGGGATATGCTAATGAGACAATGGAAAGTAACCTGTTACAACGGGTATCCAAACGCGTCGCCTCCCTCAAGGGAAGAACCCCAGGACTAACAGGACGAGTTACAGTTGCTAACTCGCTCATCCTCCCAATACTGTGGTACCAGGCCCATGCGCTAGCCTTCTCACCTACCTTTATAACCTCAATTCGCGCGCTTATCCAGGGCTGGCTGTGGCCTGGCTCTCACCCTCCTATACAGATGGAAACACTATTTGGCCCACGCTCAAGCGGAGGCATGGCTAATAGATCTTGAGAGCCATGCCAATCACATCCTAGGTACCTGGATAAAGGAATCCTTGCTCCAGACCTCCCGCAACAACATTAGTCCAGAGCAGCAAGGACTAAATTTGCACAGGCGCTCAAATTAACCAGCCCACATAGTCCACCCAGACTACTTTCATACCTTGCCAAGCACCCTACTGCAACGGGTCTGCATGGAACCTCCCCTCATTTCAAACATATCCTCCGAACTATCCGCCCTATGGGATGGACCATAGAGAACATGGGTACTATACAGGGAAGGGGACGACCCAGCCCCAATTCAAATTAAGAAACCCAGAAAACTACCCCCAAAGGGATATGCTCGCAACAACCCCAAGCATAGCTAGGATAGCGTACCTAGATATGCTGGACATTCCCTATGATTTAACCACACAGAAAGCAATGTGGAAAATGACACACCACCCACTCCTACAACCAAGGATAAGAGCAAACGCCTGGCGCTGTTTGAGAAGGACCTATAGGACGGCGGACCGCTCCAACTCCCTCCACAAAACATTTGCAGTATGTGGAGGGGAGGGATCCCTACATCACCGCCTAGAAACATGCCCCCCAACCAAAGCTATATGGCAGGAAGTCGCACGCCTGCTCAAGATTCAAAACGACCAGGAATTCTCGATATCAAAGAGTATCTTCGCGCTCCAGATCAAGTCACCAATCCCATCTACCCTCCGCTCCCTAATAATACCCATTGCAATGTGGACAATACACACAATTGCATTAGATGCGTTCAAGGGCACGGTCCCATCCATTCATGGGATTATTAACAGATTCCATGTCCACTTACTAGAGCACTTCCAAGCCTGGCTCTATGGATATATGAGACCAAGACAAAAAGCGCTCATAGAATCATGGTTCCCACTCTGGTTCCTCCACACAGACCCTTTCCTTCACACCTGCTCCAAAGCAGGGGATACCCCCTCGGAGTAGTGCACCAACCCCCCATACCTGGTAGTCCCGCTGGCAACAGGGGTAACTTGAGTACCCTGGGGTGCCCAATTTTTATATTTCTTAGTTATTCTCTTAGTTTCACATATATTCGGTAACGTCTGTCCCCTGGTCAGCTTACCTCGGTTAAATAAAAAATTTGAATGAGAAGGGAAGAATATGCCCCAATAGCACAAGTATTATTGGGGCCAGTGGTTCCAAATGCTTGCATGTATTCCAAGTCTGGCGCTAGCTTTATCTTCTCGATAAGCTTTGTGGAGATCCCGTTAACTGGGGAGACAGTGTCCAGGATAGCCATTATTTGGACCCTTTGGATGACCACTTCAACCTTAGTGAGCGTTCCTCCAAATTAGGTGACAAAGCTATGACCTCCTTGAGCCGGAAGGTGGAGGCTAGCTTTTAGCAGACTCAGGATATTTATCCATGATAGATTTTATATGATGAACCCGCTAAAGAGGGAGAATCAAGCCAGCTTAGAATTGGTCACTTTCTCTAGCAGTTTCAATGACTTTTAGATACCTAGAATTTGGATGAGGTATGTTTCCTCAGGTATGGCAATCTCGTCTACTCCTCCAGAGTTCAAATAATCAGGCACTTCTATTTCTGTAGGAGCTCCTAATATGTAGTAACCAACGTTATTGTAATCCCCCTCAGTTTCCTCTCCAAGGGTATTCTCAACAACAGGAAAGCACCCGCGATGGTGGTAGGGGAGACAGCCACAAAAGATTGGGTAGCCTTAGGGGCCACATTTACCAGCCTGGCTGGAAGGGAAGGCACAGAGGCTTTGGTGCGCTTGTGCAAGAGTATGGTATTAGCTACCTTAAAAGGCTTTGAATCATAAGAAGGAGTAGTATCCTTTTTAAGTCATATTGAGGAGGAAGGTTTTTCAGGGAAGATAGGAACAGGTGGGCTCACTCCCAACTGTGCAACAGGTGGAAACTTTTTAATGGTTGAAGCTGAAGGTTTCACCTCAGCTTCATCTATTGTGGCACATAAATGGAATTCAGCCACATCTAACAAAGCTTCTTTGATGTTACAGATGGTTTTAAAGTAGCGTTTTACAGAGATGTTTGCCTAGCTAGAGAGGGCTGAGAAGCTAACCAGTTAACAGGGCGGCGATAGCATCATCAAGGGTGAGTATGTTAGAGGCTGACAACCTTTGCGCAGCAAGGTAAAAGCGTTCATCAAAGGCAATGGGCGAAACACCCTCATATATGCTAAGGCGCATAAAGGCCTATTTTTCCTTGTGTAGACTCTGCTTAGATCTAAATTCAGCCAAAAGAGCCTCCTTCACCTCTTCCCAGGTTTACAAAGGGTTTAGGTAAGGAACTATCATTCCTTGAGCTAGCAGATTAAACAAGGAAGGATGTATTGCACTTTTTGCTTGCCCGTTGCAACATCCATGGCAGCTTTATATACATACAAAAAAGTAGCAACAATCCCTTCGCCAGTGATGTACTTGTCTTCAAATATGGTTTTAGAGGGCGCTGCTCAAGTTCATTGAGTCAGGATAGAGCGCTTGTTAGTTGCCTTTCCAGAGCAACTAAACGTGATTCCATATGAAGAGGAAAAGTGGGAGGGTTATCTATGGTCAAAGCCTCCACTTTTGATGATTTTTGCAGCATACATGGGACTCCTGTAGTAATCACCAATTTGTAGGAATCCAGCTCTTCTGTGCTCGATGATGCTAATGCCACTGGATCCCACAAAAGTTTTTTTATAATTTTAATAAAATTACACTAATAAAAAACTTGGGTTTTTAAAGTTTTATTAGTAAAGTGAGGTAAGAAAGAAAAAGCGATCCCCTTGATATCTGACCAATCCATAGTTAAACAGTATTGAAGGCTGGAGGGAAAACTAGTAATTTTGGTATGGCTTCTTACTGTCTGAATTAGGAAATATGTTAAAGTATCCTAACAAAGCTTGGAACACTTTCTTTGCCTAGGATGTACGACGGTTAAGGAATTAATGACTGGCATTACATACCCATGCAGTAATGCTTTAATTGGCTTCAGCCAATACTCATTAGCGGAATTTATTTTACCTCAGGTGATCCCCACCACGCCTATAAAAGGAAATGGTCCCCGCCTAAGTGCATGAAGGGACCTGGTTGTGGTTGGTGGAGTTCCATTTGATGGACGCCCTAGGTTCCACTGCGTGGTTGATGAAATCTGACTGCTCAATTTAACGCTTGTTGCCTTTGTATTTATCAAAATCATGTTACCCTGATTTGCTGGGTTCCACCAAGAATTGACCAAGGTCTTTTAGTCAACAATATCATTATTTATTTAATTGTACTTAGAATCATCGCAAAATTGTAAATGGCCAACCAGTCCCTATTTTCGCTGATTTTGATCCAGAAATTCTTTCTCTACAGCTGAGAGGGCAGATGCCTGACAAGCTAAATTGGTCTTGGCCTCATATTGGAGCAGGATGATGCACTGAGCCAATATTCTCATGGCTTTCTCAGGCTCCTCAACTCTAGAGGGTAAACATCTTTAGCTAAAAAAGAAGTTATTCCTGGTTCTAACTCATACAAAAAATGGAATGGGGATAGTTTCAGGATCCGGTGATTATTAATCCAGTAGCCTTAAGAGCACTAGGTAAGAATTGATCCTAGTGAAGTAGATCAGAGGAGGCCATTTTCCGTAGACTGAAAACCAATGTTCCATTTGCTCTCTCCACGATCCCATTAGTAGAGGAGTTATATGGAGTTGAGAAAAGTAGTTGGGCTTCCATAGAGGTACCCAGGGCTTTTGACCACTCTGGAGGTGGACTTTTTACCATTGCCGCAGAGTAGTACTTGGGGACAGCCATGACAAGTAAAAATGTTTTGATGTAAAAACGTGGCAGTGGCAGTGGCCTTGGCCGTTGGGCTGGGAGAGCCACGGCTTCAATTACTTAATAAAATTGGTCAATGCCTACTAGGATATATCTGTTCCACTGGTAGTCTATGCAAGGGGACCTGCCGCGTCTAAGCTGATGGTATGGAGAGATTTTTGGGTAGTTGAGGTGATATTGTTTTCTAGTCTTAAAAATAGATTGCTTTCAACAGGTGAGGCAGGCTTCTAAAACTTTAACAATAACTTCCATAATTCTTTCTTAATGTTACCGCTCATAATTTACTTATAGGGATTCTTTGCTCCCCCCATGACTTAGGATAGAGTGAGCTTCCAGGATAGCAGGTACACGTTCTGAGGGCCGCAGATAGGGAAACCACTTTTCCCACACCTGATTATAAAACTACCCCCTCTCCAATTTGGTGTTGTGGAAGTGCCAGGCTAACATTTTCTGGATAGGCTCATCCTCATCCTCCCAGTCATTGGAGGCCATTGAGAGGGCATATAACCTCTTCGTCTCGCTATTATCTAAATGCAGAACTGGCAGCCAAGTACAACCCATCAACCTAAATGTGGTAGGTTCCAGCATGGTGGTCAATCTTCATGTCATAATGCTGAAGCTTTTAAGCCCAGTGCGCTAACCAGCCAGTAGGATCCTTCATGTTCTGTAACCATTTTAAAGAATTGTGGTTGGTAATCAAAGTGAAGGTAGATTCATACAAAAAAGAGCGGTAGTGATTCACAGCAATAGAATGGCAAGGAACTCCTTAGCTATAAAGCCATAGTTGCGTTTCGCTTTGGACAGCATTTTGATGAAGTAGGATACAGGATGACATACACCATTTTCATCCAATTAAAAAAATGGACCCAACAACATAGTCAAAGGCATCAGTAAACAAGTTGCAGAGTTTACCATAATATGGATGTCCCAGGATAGGAAGTTGTTGTATCAGTTGCTTCAGCGTCTCAAATGCGGCCTTTTCTTTGACACCCCAATGGAAAGGGGTGTTTTTTGTCAATAGGCGGACCAGGAGCTCGCTGAGCTAGGCAAACTTGGGGATGAACTGATGCTAATACCCCATCATCCCTAAAAATACCTGAATATCCCTTAAATTTTTAGGGTAAGCATTTTTTGGTCGCTCCAACCATATACTGTTTAGATTGGACTCCTTTCTGAAAGATGGCGTGTCCCAGAAAATATAATTTATTCTAGAAGAAGGTGCACTTGAGGGAACTTTTCTTTCTCGTTGCAAACACTTTTGCAACCCATTCAATTCAAGACCAAATCTAGTTTGATAATCTCATAGAGGGGATTAGTCTGCGCCCATGTCTGGGAGCAGTTGGGCAAGCAAGGCAAGAGGAGCAGGCGGAAGGCCTGCGGCCTCTAACGTTCGAAAACGCCCGGAGAATCCAGCGGAATAGAAAAAAATCTAAAAAAACTGGCGGTCACAATTTCCCCGGAGATACTCGCGTGGCAAGCACGATGCAACCAGTACATCAACACGCCACATTCCCAGCCACTTTTGTTGGTGGAATTCGGAGTCCATGTGTATCTGGACATCCAAAAAACGGCCCTATGGGAAAAATTTTGTGAAGATGTACACAAAATTTTCCTGACCACAGTGTACGTTGCACCTCACTCCATGTCACGCGGTTGGCTGGACCTAGGTTTTGAAAGTAAAATAGCAGCAGACGAGGCTGCAGCGGTGCACGTAGTGGTCGACCTCCCTGAAGGGCAATGGGTTGTCAAAACTAAATGCACCAGATGGACAAAATCAAACCAAATTTTCCTCACATTTGACTTTTTGCCTACTACGGTAAAATGTGACATTTTGAGCAACACCTGAAAGATGGTCTCGCCATATATGGCGAAATACAATCTTTCAAAATGCAACATTTCATGCTGATGCCACATCTGTGCACCGGCAAAGCCATCACAGTTCTGACCCTAACTGAGGAGATCGTGAAGGACCTAACCCAGATCCCGCACTTCACCTTTATTGACATCGCAGGGCACACCACCCACCCATTCTGGGTAACCGTGGACAGCGCGCCCCCCATTTGCACCCACTGTGACACGTTTGGCCATAAGGCACACGCGTGCCCCATCAAAGAGGGCGTTACATTCCAAGAGCACCCCTCGGCGGCCATGGCCAGTGGAGAGGCGCACTACAAACCAACTGCAAGCACCAAAGAGGCTTTCCCATGGGGAGCACAAGGCTGCTACCTATTGGTAAAGCTCATCTCCCCGCAGGAGTGGAAGAAGGCCAAGCAGGCCCATAGGACCACGGCCAAGGAAGCGGCCAAGGTCACCACCACCATCCCACACTCACAACGCCAGGAGGACATGGAGACCTTTGCGGCGGAAGCAACTTGGGAATCCATCACCCAATCAGATTGGGAGGCCCAAGCTGAATGGGCCATTCAATCTGAAGATCCGATGGGAGATTCGATCTCACCCAATCGCTGCACCCAAGCCCCAGTTGAAACTGACTTGGGACCTATCCCAACCAAAGAATTTTTTTTTTTGCCCCACTCGACAGTGCACCGAACTTATCCGCACCGCAAAAAATTCGTCCGACGTCGGGAAAACAAAAGCGAAGGCCAAAGCCAACATGACTCTTTCCACAAAAATTAACAAATCCCCAATAGCGTTGCTGCTAATACCCGCACTGCTGTGAAAGCCCGTGGGGACCTGGAAGAGGCTGGTGGGCCGGGGGGCCCACCCCCTCGCACCTAAGGTGCGATGGGGGAAACCTTCACTCTAGGGACGCTGAATATTGCCAGACTCAAGGCCTCCCCATACCGGGCTAGGAAGCTGAGTTTTTTACAAAATAATTTACCTGTGGATATCCTGGCCATCCAGGAAACCCACTGTCCACGAGGTTCCAAGGATGCTTGGAAAACAATGCTCCTACCATCCCTATCCTTTTGGTCGAAGCACTGTGGGGTGCTAATTCAGAAAAACAATTTTTTCAAATTTACATCTTCAGAAACATTCCTAAATGACCGAGTGCTCGTTGTCACCTTCTCATGGGCCAATGTTGCACACACAATCGTCAACATTTATGCCCCAAACGGTGCACAAGAGCGTCAGGAATTTTTCTCATCAGTCAAATCCCTCCAGCTACCCCCAATTCTTTCCTAATTGGTGACATGAACTGTTGGCTAACCTCACCAATGGACTGGTGGCCGCCCTCACCCCACGCCCCACAGGGTCATGTAGAACTATGCATTCTAAAAGCCACCCTTGGGTTAATGGATGCGCTGCCGCGACATGCCCCACTGCTCGAAAACATGATGTGTCCCCACATCCACAATGGCCAATTAAGGTCCATGACCCGCATTGACCTTATTCTAGCGCTGGCGAAATTCCAACCCCACATCTCTCACTTCAAAACAATGAAAATGGAATTCTCCGACCACTGACTGGTCTTGATAACATACCACTTACCCATCACAGTTGCAAAGGCCCCACATTGGTGCAAAATCCGCCCCCCAGAGCTTGCGTCGCCAGGATTTTCCACGTGGGTGGAAGAGGCAACTTTGGCAAAATCATTTGTTGCACCGTTTTGTGCGGACCCCATTTCCACATGGGCAACTTTCAAAGAAGACACCATCCGCCACTATTGCCATCTCTCATCCAGACGCTCACGAGCCACATCAGTGGTTATATCGCGTGCGCTGGCAGAATTGGCCCACTTGGAGTCCAACATTCCAGCCTCAGGATATAGCCCTGCATGGGGCCAGAAGTGGGCGGAGGCAGCAGCCCACCTCAACGCACTTGAAAGGCAACACAAACATTGGGTTTGTGTCCAATACAGGGCCACACGCATCACTAAAGGCGACAAGTGCACCGCATACTTCTTCAAAAAAATTTTTGCACTATGCCAGAGTGTGGCCTGCACACAGGTGCGAAGATCAGATAATTCTATTGTGGACACACTGGCCAAAGTGGCAATCGAAACATAAAGATATTACTCCAAGTTATACTGAGCTGAGCCAATTCAGCCAGCTGAAATGGCGGAATTTCTCGACAGAGCTCATATCCGCACTATTTTCTGATACCCGGAAATAATGAATTTAATTACTCCAAACGAATTATGGATTACCATTTGTGGTGCGCCAAACCGAAAATGCCCAGGCCCAGATGGCATTCCATATGAGTTCTACAAAAAATATTTCAAATATATATCCCCATTGCTGCTAGCCTCACTCAACCAAAGCCTGTTGGAAACGCGCCTCCTACCAGGAGGACATGAGGCCTTTACAGTCACACTCTTCAAGAAAGGGGATAGGCTAGACTTAGCCAACTGGCACCCCATTTCTCTAACAAACACAGACACCAAAATTTTAACAAAAATCATGGCTAACCGTTTAGGGACTATAGCATCTGCCACCATCTCCCCAGAACAATTTTGTTTCATCCCCAGAAGGTCAATTTGGGATAACGTGCACTCTGTGGCTAACGCATGCCAGTCCACAGCCTCTGGGGCACTTGTATTCTTGGACCAACAAAAGGCCTATGATAGAGTAAACTGGGAATACCTTAAGGCCTGCCTCCAACAATTCCGCCTACCTCCCCGCTTCATTAACTGGGTGATGCTGCTCATGGAATCTGCAACAATGGCTGTGCGCGGCCCAGGTTTCCTAACGGAAGTAGTCCATCCTCAAAGGGGCCTGCGACAAGGGGACCCCCTGAGCCCACTCTTATACAACTTCAGCCTTGACCTACTACTGCGAAATGTGAATGCCCAACTCACTGGGGTCCATGTGCCAGGCCAAACCCCAGTCAAGATGATGGCATTTGCAGATGATTGCGTGGTGGGGGTGTCTAATAACAAAGATGCACGCGCGCTTGAAGCCCTCATCCAGGAATATTCCCGGGTAAGCAACGCGGCACTGAACGCCTCCAAAACCGAAATCATCCTCCTTGGTCGGTTTCAGAACTGCTGGGCCCCAGCAAGTAGTTCTCAACCCAGCCCAGCTGCTCGCCCAAGTCCACGCCTTACTAACTCAAAACACACCGCTCCACTGGTGCTCCCCTTTGTGCCGCGACCTACCATAGGACCAGTACGCCATCTGGGCGTGTGGTTGGAGGCAGGAGGATACGCGTCAGCAGTAATGGAGGGCCATATACTGGACAACGTGACGAAGAGAATCGCCTCTCTCAGAGCCCACCCTACTACCCTCACTGGCAGGGTTGTTCTTGCCAACTCTATGCTCCTATCCAAAGTCTGGTTTGGAGCCCACGCCATCCCCTTCTCCCCAAGCTTCTTCAAATCCCTGTATGCTTTGCTACAAGGTTGGCTTTGGTCAGGCCGCCCTCCACCAGTACGGCTAGAGGTCATGTTTGGCCCTCATCATCATGGTGGCATGGGCCTACTTGACTTCAAAGCCCATGCCGCCAAGATCCTAGGCACCTGGATTGCGGCCGTCACTGCTCCTACACTCCCATCCCAACACTGGTCCCGCGCAGCCCACTCCAACTTCTACCGAGCCTTGGGCCTCAACAATCCATCAAACCCCCACTCCCTGATGAAATACCTCGCATCACACACATCAGCCACAGGTCCTCACGGGACCAAAACCCACTACAAACGAATCCTACTCTCCATGCGAAGCGCAGAGTGGAGAATTTGTATTAGTGGACATACAACCTGAAGAGGCCGCCCCTCTCCTCAGTTCACACAAGAGGTACAGGGGCTACCCATCCATGATGGCGTGATCCCCATTCGACCCCAAGTCCTATCCAGGGTGGACTACCTGGACATGATGGACATCCCTTATTCCACTGAGACCCAAAAGACTATCTGGAAATACGCACACCATCCTCTGTTGCAGCCTCAAGTCCGCTCCCATGTGTGGCGCTGCCTGAGGCGGGTGTATCATACAGCTGAGCGCTCTAATGCTTTACACTCATCCTGTGTCGTGTGTGGCCAGTATGGAACGCTGTTTCACCGCCTGGAGAAGTGCCCCACCTCTAAAGTAATATGGCGCGAAGTCCAACGTCTGCTAGGCCAGGATCAAACACATCCCTTCAGTCTGTCAAGAGATATGTTTGCTTCATCAATGGCCTCCCCCTCCCACCCTCTCTCCGTGCTCTGGTGGTTGCAATCGCCATGTGGACTATCCACACGATTGTCTTGGATGCCATCGCCGGATCCATCCCCACCCTCCCTGAAGCTGTCCACAGATTCCGGTCTCATTTGGTGGATCACTTTCAAGCGTGGATGTTTGGATATCTCCCACCACGTCGCCGGCAGCTGGTCTCCTCCTGGTTCCCAGTCTGGTTCATCAAATCAGACTCCTTCCTCCACACGTGCTCAATAGTGGCTACGCCCCCTACACACGTTCCCTCCCCCTTCCCATAAGTGGCGTTCCCGCTGGCAACAAGAGATAGCATCGCTTCTCTGGGGTGCCTCACCTGGTACTAAGTTTTGTCTCGTCTGAGTCATATTCGGAAGTGTCCATCCCATGGTCAGCCTTCCCCGCAATAAATTTAAATTTAAGGTGCACTTGAGGTTTTTAACCTGATATTTGACTCACGTATTTGTTGAAACACCTCCTTCAGGGGATTAAGATTTTTGGTGAAGGACTTAGAGAACACCGTGAAGTCATCAAGATAGATGATGACACAGATTAACTTTAAATCCTGAGAAATGTGATCCATGGTGCGCTGGAAAGTTGCAGGTGCGTTACAAATCCTTAAGGTAATTGGTCGGTTTGGAAGAGACCCTCACTGCAAATAAGAACACATCTCTCCTGATCTTGAGGAGAAGGGTCCATTTGCCTATAGAAGTTAGCCTAGTCCATTTCAGAGAAGAAGTTAGATCTGGAGAGTTCTTCCAGGGCGTCGTCAATGCATGTGATAGGATAGCTATCTTTTTTTGAGGTTATTTAATTTTTGGTAGTCCATGACTACCCAGTGACCTCCATTTTTTATAATTAAAAAAGGGGGAAGACTAAGGGCTTTGTAAAGGATCGTAACTCCAGGTCTAGTTGCTGCTTGAGCTCAGCCCTCATCTGCTGCTCTTCGACCTTTGACTTGCAATAAGGTTGTGACCATATGGGCTGAGCATCACCCACATCAATGGAGTGGCTCCAGTCCTTCATGTGGCTATAGTTGGCATCTGACTTGAGGAAACGTGTCACTATATCCTTCCAATAAAGTATGGACCTTTTCCAGATTATCTGGGATCAGATTATCTAATGTATGGACATTGGGTAAAGTACATAACAGGTTATCCGTGGGGAAGAGCATATCCATCATTGAGCTAATGAAGTAAATACGTTCAATTTCCTCTATGGGATCAATAAACCTCTGCCAATTTACTGTTGTTTTCTTACAACATGTCCTTGCCAGTGAGGTACCCAACAGGATAGTAATAGCTCTCTTGTGGGACGGGTCTAGTATACCAGGAAATACCCAAGGCTCCAAGGGGCTAACGCCCTCAAAACTTATTATTACAAAATAAAAGTGGTGTGGGATTTAGAGCGTGATCTTAGTATCAACCACTCGTTGTTCACCAGGCATAATCTATATCTTGTCTGCAGCATAGAAAGGAATACTGTCCCTAGCATCCACTGGATTGGGCAATTTCTTTGTATTGTTCCCAGAGGTGGTATAATGCAAAGGCAACGCATAATATGGGTATTTAACCATGCAAGTGTATTTGTTCTTGTTGGGATTTTTATTAGACAAAAATAATTGGACCTCATAGTTGAGTAACGAGAGGAATCTTTGCTTCATGTTGATTATTATCTCATACTCAATCATAAACTGGGTACCTATGAGCATATCATAGGTGTTGTCAAAGGCTAATGTTGGGGCCAATAAGATGAGATTCATATTCAAATGGGAAGAAAAGAGTACGGCTCAATGGCGCAGGTGCTGTTTGGGCCAACGGTTCTAAATTCTTTATTGTAATCTAAGTCAGGCGCCAGCTTGATCTTTTGATTAGCTTTAAAGCGTTTACATTCATTAAAGAACCTTTATACAGGATGGCCATTACCCAGACTTTTTGAATGACCACTTCAACCTTGGTGAGTGTTCCTCCAAAGTTTGAAGATATAACAGAGACCTCTTTGATATGTAAGGTGGAGGTTAGTTTGCAAGCTTTCTCAAAGTATTTTTCCAGGATGGATTTCATGGTATGGACCTTCTGAAGAGGTCAAATCAATCCAGCCAATAACTGATTGGCATTGCTGACAGTGTTAGTAACATCAGGACACCCATGAAGTTGGCTGAAGTACGTTTCCTCAGGTATGATGGTCTCATCTACTCCTTTCAGCATTCAATAAATCAGGAGCCTCCACTTCAGGGGTACTCCCAGTATATAGTAATCAATATTTTTGTAACACCTCAGATTCATCCCTGGAGGTATTCTTAACAAATGGAAATGTCACAATTGAGGTAGGGGAGTCAGGAACATTAGAATGGGTAGCTATCATCTGACCATACATCTTTCCAGAAAGCCTTTTTTTGTTGCAGGTGTACCCTTAGGGCGCATGACTACCAGCTTGGCTGGAGGGGAAGGCATGGTGGCTTTAGTGAGCTTGTGTGGGAGCACGGTATAAACTGCTATACAGGGCTCAGACCTACAGTAGGGAGTGATATCTAATTTATGGGCGCACTGAAGGAGCAGGTTTCACAGGGTGGATAGGCACAGATGGGCTCATGGGGGTCGTTGGGACCACCCTCATTTCTTACAGATGAACGCTACTCAATGGTTATATCGTGGGATTTCACCACAGCTTCATTTGTTGTCACACAGTTAAGAAAATCAGTAACGTCTAACAAATTCTCTTTTATGACAAAGACGTTCTTGAAGTTGCGCTTCACTGATATGATATGCCTGGCTTGAGAAGGCTGAGAAGCTAATCCATTTAACATGGGCATGATGGCATATTCAAGGGTTGCATGTTAGATGTTGACAACCTCTGGTCAGCAAGGTAAAACTGCTCAGCAAAGGCAGTGGTTAGTTCACCTTATACATTCTAAGGCACATAAAGGCCTGCTTCTCCCTGTTTATACTTTGCTTGAAACTGTAGGAATCCAGCTTATTTATGCTCGCTGGTGCTTATGACGCTAGATTCCACAAGGGTTTTAATAAAATTAAAATATAAACACTAATAAAATTTGGGTTTTATGATTTTTATTAGCAGTATGGTGAAAGAAAAAAATGATCCTTCTTGGTTTAGACACTACATATTTAAATTATATTAAGGGTCAAGGGAAATATGAGGGTAGGCGTGTGGAATAGCTTGGTAACATACAAAATAGGTAATATGTTAAATTAACCTATCAGAGCTCAGGAAACTAGGGTCACTTGGGTAAAATGACTAAAGGGGCGAAATTGTTAGGCAGAATGTACCCGTGTGGTAATGATTTGATGTACTTCAACCAATCACTGTCTGCTAAAATAATTGCACCTTGGAGGACCTCCGCCACGCCTATAAAAAGGGGGTTTCACGCTTAGGTGTTTAATTTGAACTGGCCATGGCAGGGGGAGAACCATTTGATGTGCTCCCTGAAATATTCTTTGAGGTCAGAGTTATCCATCTACTAGATTTAAAATTAATAGCACGTTTAGTAGGTGGAAAAGTGTTGCCCCAATTCTCATGGTTCCACTGAGCATTGGACAGGGTCTTTTGTCTGATATTCTCATTATTTTAATTTGACATAATAGTATTAGAAGATTGGGCATGTAATTGCCTGATTGTATTTTTTAATTAAAGATTATTTTCCCCAAAACATTATTCTACTGAATTCAAGGCGGCAATTGTCTGACAGGAGCCAAATTCAGCTAAAAAATAACCTTAACCTCTTCTCAGGTATGCAGAGTGTCCATATAAAGACCATCATCTATTGTGCCAAGCGACTTAATCAATAAAGGATGCGTTCTTTTCTGTTTTTCAGTCGCACCTTGCGTGGCAGATTCATATACATACATAAAAGAAGCAATGTTCAACTTACTGGGGTGAACTTGTCTTTAAATGGGGTTTTTTTATGGCGATGTTCAAGATCTTTAAGACGTTATAAAGCGCTAGCTAGTTGCTTTTCAAGGGCAACTATTCTTAATTCATTTTCAAAGGGAAGTATAGGAGCGTTACTCAGTTGGATGGCCTCTATCTTAATCTTTTAAATTTTAATTTCTATTCAGGAGTATGTGACTGGAGATTACACACTTGAATTTTGGGATAGGCGAGTACATGTGAATATTTTAAAGTGGGTTGCAAATGGAGTGGTTTGATGCTATTCACACAGCCTTGGCATCATGCCTTGCTGTGAATTGCTGTTGGGGGAGACCTCAGTTGCCTTGGGTAAATGAGCTTTCCATAAACATGTTTGTTGCACCACGGAAATTTCAAACATGTGTTAGATGGCCCAGGATGCTACTCGCGCATGCTGTTTTGGTAGAATGGCATCCCCAAACAGCCAGTAGCCAACGTTTTTGTTTAGACTCAATTGGAAGTTATTGACTGCCCTAGCTGGGCCAGACCCTTGTGGGCTTGCAGTAATAGAAACCCAGCTACTATGGATCGCCCATAATGCTAAAACAAAAATTATCTTGTTGCAATCAAGGTCTTGATGCCTTGTACCAGACTGGAAGATCCAGTCCTCGGCTATGTGGTTGGGATTTGTGGATCATAGCTGTGCTGAGCGCACTGCTTCTTCCCATACTTTTACTGCTGTTTTACATGAAACATACCTGTGGAGCAGAGAATCTTTTTGCTGCACACTGTGCACAGCCAGTGCATGGCGTTTGAGTGCTCCCCTGTTAAAAAAAGTTGTTTATCAACTTTTCAATGCATAGTTGTATTTTTGGGGTGGAGTAGAGTTCGCTCAATATTCTTCAAGTAGTATCATGGAGACAGGGAGAGTGACTTATTACCCAGAAATCCAGCGCTGGAATTGGCTGGATGCTTGGGCCCTCAGAATTTGCATTGGCTGGTGGCGCTGGGTGCCAATTAAGTTTTAGAACATTCCATTTTTGTCTAAGGCACATTTTATGTGGTTCAAGTTCGATTTTTAGTTTCTATTTTTAGTATTTTAAATTATTGGAGCATCACCTTGGCCTCAAAAGTCGCGTCCCATGGCCCTAATTACTCTGGGCGTGAACCCATGTAATTGAATAGGGTGGTTGGGGATCCTGGGTTCCTGAGAGCTAGGTTTCTGACTATTTGAGTCCTTGCTGCCAATGTCCATGGAGGCGGACTCCCTTCTTGTGAGGTCACAGCACTGATCCATTTCATGAATATGTTCTCATTGTTGCGTTCAGAGTCTACTAGCCACATCCCGCCTTCATAAGTTGACCCCCTTAGTGTGGCGATCCTGGCTGGGGAGCGTTAGCCCCAGAACTAAGGTTGCAGAATTGATGTAAGTTTTTAAATTTTTTTACTAAAGGCGATAGCATGTGCAGGGCACAAAATTTTTTAGAAGTGCATAGTGTTGGCAAGGTGACATTTTCCAACCAGAGATGTATTTTTGAACTTCCACCTTGCCACTGTCCTTTAAATATCCTGAAGTAAATTCTCTTCCACCTCTTGAATAGCTATACCTGCACTTGTGATGGGGATCCCCTAGGTGTTTGATCAATTCCACTGGGAAAGGCATCTGAAAGGGTGGGATAAAGCTGGATTTTTTACATTTCTTCACTTTTCTTGTGTTTGTGACTTTTCTTTTTGTCCTCTTGTTTTTAGGGCCTGGGCGCTTAGAATCTGATAGCACCAAGGCATGGGGTTTAGTTTTGTTGAGTTTGGCTTGTGAGGCTTTTTCATATAGGCTGATTATCTCCTCTACCTTTTGGAATCCGCCTTGGAGGAGACCCCTACCACACAGTCATTTGCAAAAGCCAAAACCTTTAAGTGGTTTTGCCCCATGCACTCAATGCCAGCTAACTGTTACTCCACCACTTGTAGGAGGGGGTCAATTGTGAGTTTGTACAAGATAGGGCTTTGTGGGTCCCCTTAACAGAGGCCTCTTTCTGATGTGACATGAGGTGAAATTAATGCAGACCATAGAACTGAGAAGGTGGATGACAGCTGATGGTTCGCTATCCAGGAGATAAAGGGTTTGGGGAAGCCCTGTTTGTGAAGTATTTTTGCCAAGAAGCCCAGTCAATTCTATCATATGCCCTAGCTCGGTCTAGAAAGAAGAGTGTGCCCTTAGATGCTCCTCCCAGTGTGTTTGTTACTTGGTGGATGTCATCCCAAATAGTCTTACTTAGGGTGAAACCATGCTGTTGTGGGGCAATGCAATCCTTGGCTTTTTCTAAGAGACGCTTAGCCATTATCTTTCCCATTATCTTCATATCCGCATTGATTAGAGATATTGGGCGCCAGTTGTTCAGGTCATTACAGTCCCCTTTTTTGTGGAGAACTATGGTATAGGCTTCTGCGCCTCCTGAAATCACCTCCCCTCTTGCAGATTTGATTTAAAGAGAGATAGCATGGGCTTCTTTATTACTTCATAGTGTGCTTTATAGTACTCATAGGGGATGTCATCCAGTCCTGGTAACATGTTGGTAGGGAGCCTCCGTAGAACCTGTGCTAGTTCATCCTCAATTATGAGGTCACCAAGGTTGGCTAAATGCTTGGTGTTGTTGGGAATAGCATTGATGAATTAGATTCTTAGCAGTTTTCTTTGTTGGGGCTGCCTTATACAGTTCTGAGTAGTAGGAGTGGGTGATAATGCTACCTCTTCTGAGTTGCTAGTGGTGTGGGCTTCGCATGTTTGGAGTTCAATGAGACTGGCATTTTTTGACCTCGTTTTGTAAGTTTGATAGGAAACTTGGATGGTCTGCCCCCTGAACAGCCCATCTGGCTCCTGCTTGGAGGGCCTACATGTGCATTTGGAGTTGTTTATGTTTCTTGATAATTAGTGTCTATTTCACCCGATCTCTGGCCCACTGTGGTAAGTAGCCGTTATGGGGGTATCCTTCCAGATGGTTTAATTTTCTCTGAGCTTTGGAAAGTTTGCTATTTCCTTCCTTGTGCGACGGGATGTTGCGTGGTCTGGGGCGGATAGAATTTCCTCTTTTATTTTTTGCCACTGCTGCCGTAAGGTATCAGAGGTAGTGCATTTGGCTAGTTCATATACATGTCTTTTTGTCTGATCGTCTACTTGGACCAGATTCACATTATTTGGCAGCATCCTTTTCCAACTTTGGTTTTTGGGTGGTTCTTCCTTTGGTTATATAGTAATTTTCACCATTCTGTGGTCTGATAGATGTAGGTCGATTACTGCAAAAAATCTTCAACATATGATTCCAATGACACAGGTATAAGTATCCAATCCAGTCTAGTGGCGCTGATTAGTTGATTACCTACAATATTTGGTCGCGTCAGATTTGAAAATTATGATTCTGAGATTGGTTTGGCGTCTAGAAGACCTTTTGATGTCATTCATTGCTGTAATTGGTTAGATCCTATTGGTGGATTTGTGACATTTGGCCATCTGCCACTAGTTCCGTCCAGCCAGCAATTGAAGTCCCCTAGGTAAATCGTTTCTTCTGGAAGGTTTAAGCAATTAGGTTGCTCATAAACTTTTCCCTTTTGTCCGCTTCAACAGGGGCATATACTGAAGCAGCCTGATATGATTGATTCCCCCATTTGAAGGCCAGGACTAAAACCCTTCCTTCCAAATGAGAGTAGTAGTCGGTGATTGTTATGGCAGCTGATGCTTTTACTATAAATCCACAAAAGCTGGTCCAGAATGTTCACAAAGGGAGAAAGAGCCTGGAACACTCTTCCTCTTTTCCAGTGGTGCACTTGCTCTCCTGAAAGGCAAGCACATCCACCTGTGGGTTTAGCAGGAGCCCTCGTTTCTTATCCAAGGACTTATTGGATAAAAGTCCTGCTATGTTGAGGGTCCCAATTGTTAGTGAGCCCTGCACGCCTACTATGTCTGCATAGGGCCAGATTGACCCTGTGCAGCTGAGGTAGCTTGCTTGTGTCTAGACCTAGTTATAGGACCCTTGTAAATGGTTTGGGCTGGTGGTGTACTTGATTGCCATTCTGGTGGTCCATAGTTCCGATTTGGGTTCTTCATGCAATGAGCACCGTTGTCCTCCATTTCGTTGAGGGTTGAGAAACTGTTAAATTGTAAAATGGGTTTGTTAACTGGTACTTTATGGGTTGGGCTCCATTGTGTGCAAATAGGAAGTGTGCGTTGTCCATTTCTTATGGAATGCCCATCGCACATAATCTTGCGGCTGCTGGGCTGTTTCTGGGGCGGTCATACTAGAGAGGTGCTCTTGTTTTTGTTTAATGTTGCGCTTGGCTGCTTCCTCCTGAGCTGCTGCTTCCTCCTCCTCCTCCTTCTGCTTGGCCTTCTACGCTGCCTTTTTAGCCTTCTTCGCTTCTTTACGTTGCTCTGGGGAGACTGGTGGACCACCTCATAGTTAGCCTGTGATTCCCAGAGGTAAGCTGTTAATGCGCCCCCTGATCTATATCCTTCCGACTTTCTTCACACTCAATATAATTTCTTTCCTCCCATGTAGTCGGACAGGCATTGTTTTTATGCCCTACTTTGTTGCAGCTAGTGCATATGGGCGAGCTCTTTTCTGGGCGGACTGAGAAAGGGCAAGACTGATTTCCCTTTGAGTCCAAGATGAACGCTTTGCGTGGTATTGTTATGTGTCACCATCAGCATCCATGCTTAAGCGTATCATTGCTACAGCCCTGTCTGTAGCCAGGTGGGGCAGGAGGCGGTTTTTCTCCATTTCAAAATAGATTAGCTATCCTTATGCACTCAGGCCGCTTGTTAGCACTGCCTCCAGGTAGTCCGGCTTTTCAGTGGTTGGAAGTCCATATAGTACTACAAACAAGTTTTCATCATCCCAAAAATGGGTGCGTGTAATTGGGATATTGGCTGTCGTTTGTTCAGGCTCCTTGCCTACTTTCGGCTCAGTGTAGGTGACTACAAATGGGGCAGCTATGGCTGCATATGCGCCTCAGCATTAGTGAAGCCAAGATCTAAGGTCCCCATTGTGAGTTATTCAGTCAAGCTTACAGCTCCTGGGAAGCGTCCTGGGATAACCTGACACCTTGATTCATATTGTAGAGGTTCCTCAACGCCAAAGTTAATGCGCACATCAAATTCACGAGAGGATTGGAAAAGTGTGACTGATGCTGCCAGTTCAGTGGTGATCTTGGATCATCTTGAGATAGTCACTGTTAGGGATATATGGTCCCTTTTTTGCACTGCGGTTAAAGTTGAGCAGCTGTGCCTTCTGGATCATGCCTTTCCCCTTCATCGCTGCTGCATAAGTGTATTTTTTTTAGTACTAGATGGTCCCAGCTGCATAAGTGTATTAATTCAGTGGATTCAGTCGCTTTGTCATCCCCTTATTGGACGGCACAATTAAGACAAGTTGTAATTATTTGAATTAGTTTAATCACCTGTAAAAAAGTGATTCTTATGGGAAAGAAAAGCTTGAGGCCTCTATCTTTAGTTGTTTTATTTGTGGTGTACAGGAACCCCTGTAGTGAGCACCAGTTTGTTGGAATCCTGCAAACTAATTCTTGCTGGTGCTGATATTCAGGTGGAATACCACAAACAAATTGTTTTATTTAGATTTACCTACTAATATGGTGGACTTCACTATGTAAAAACATGAATAAAATTTTATAATTCCCCAGTTTAAGCTTAGGTGTGAAAATTATACTTTATTAGACGCCTTACCTAGTATTTAGAGTCTTCAAAGGCTAATCTTAGGATTAGAATTAATCTCAGTATAGGTGGGGTATCAAGGCTTAAACATTTTTATGATTTGACCAATCATTGCTCAGAAAATTTTCCTCACCTCATCTGAGCTTGATCTATATGATTGGTCCATCAAAAAGATAGAACCACGGGGAAAAGTTTTAATATATTGCACCCAATCATTTGGTTTAGAATTAAGCTCATTGCAGCCAATCTCCACCAGCTTGTGATTGGTTTAAATTTTTTTCCCCCTTGTGACCCCTTATCAAGCCTATAAAAAAAGGGGGGGGTTTGATAGGAAAAAGCACTGAATTGGCTCTAGTGCTTGTATGACCCTCCAACTCAAGTGGGGCATTCTGCCAAGGGTTGGGAGAGACTAGGGCGACTTGATCTGCCCTGGTTGATGGAAGCCAAGTAGTAAAATGATTACTCCGAGTCAAATCATTTCACTGAGAGTTAAGCCTTTTCATAATCACTATATATAGAATATTTTCGCTCAAAACAATCTTCTACTGAAGCTGAGAGGGCATTTGCATGATAATCAATTATATAAAACCAGACTACTAGCTAAAGTATTAGTAAAAACACTCACCACTTGGCTATGGAATAGATACTTCATCTAGCTTACTATATGGCTTTAGTAGGTGCCTATAAACTGATAAAAATCATACTTAGTCTTATATTAATAGCTTATATGATTTATAAAATATATATAATTAGCCTTTGATATTAATTTAAAGGTTTATTTATCTTTTGTTTATATAATTTTATCTTAAATACTCCTACCTAAGAGCCTATTGCTCAAGAGGCATATATATTCCGAAGTTTGTTTATCTAGTTTTTAGTTTGAGGGAACTAAAAAACTTCTCTCTCTCATTGCAAACACTTTTGCAACAAATTCAATTTAAGTCTAGGTAAAGTTTGATAATCTCATCGAGAAGATTAGTTTGCACCCAATGTTGGGGAGCAGAAGGGCGAGTAAAGTTAAGGGCACAGGTGTAGGCCCCATGACAGCCAAGTTTTGTAAACGCACCCAGTGCATCTGGCGGAATAGATAGAATTAGTAGTAAAAACTGACGGTTACCATTTCCCCAGAAATTTTGGCCTGGCAAGCACGCTGCACTCCTAGCTACTAATGTCAGTGGAACACAGGGTGCGTGTGTTCCTGGATATTCAACAAATGATGCTTTGGGAGAAGTTTTGTGGAGATATACACACACATTTCCTGACACGGTGTATGTTGTACCACACTCCATTCCTCACAGTTAAATGGATCTTGGATTCAAAACTAAAGATGTGGTGGATGGAGCTGCAACAGTACATGTAGTAGTGGACCTCCCAGATGGTTAGTGGGTATTCAAAACAATGCGCACCTGCTGGACTAAATCAAACAAAATTTTCATAACTTTTGACTTTCTTCATACTATGGTCAAGCACACCGTACTAGAGCACCACCTGAAAGCTGGGCTCACCAAATATTGGGAAATCCAATCCTTTGAGATTCAGCGCTTTACGCTCATGTCAGACCTATGCATAGGCAAAGAGATTGCTGTTCTCACCCCATCTTCAGGGATAGCGGTAGATTTGACCCAAATCCCACATACTGCTTTTATTAAAATCAATGGACAAGACTCCCGCCCATTCAGGGTCACTATGGATAGCGCGCCTCCTATCTGCACTTTATTCACGCTTTTGGCCACAAGGCCCATAACTGCCCCACCAAGGAGAGCATTACTCAAACTGAAATTATCTCAGATGCAATGTGCGGTGCAGATGCCCACTATGAACCAGCACTGGACACCAACGCAGCCTTCTCATGGGGAGTGCAAGGATGCTACATTCAAGTAAAACCTTTGTCACATCAGGAGCTTAAGAAGGCCAAGTGGGTCCGCAAGTATGGCGGCACAGGGGGGGCCAAGACTTCATCCATGATTTCACCAGCCTAGCTCCAGGAGGGCATTGAGACTTTCATGGCTGAAGCGGCTCATGAATCCTCCACCAATCAGATTGGGACGACCAAGCTGATTGGGCCACCCAAGCTGAAAACTTAATGGTTAGTTGGTTTCACCCAACAAATACTAACAAGCATTGATTGGTACTGAAACGCCCAAAAATATTCCTGCTGAGATTCCAACTTCATGCGATGGTGCACCACAAGTGCACACAATGCCAAAAACTCGTCCCACAGTGGGGAAAAAGCAGAAGGCAAAAGCCAATGTGAACCCCACATCTAAAGTTTCTAATACCAAACCATACTCCATTGCCCAGAATACCCATGCTACCAAGCAGCAAAGTGCTGAGAACAAGAAGGCTGAAGGGCATGAGTGCCCTTCCCCTCGCACCTAAAAAGCAATGGGGGGAGCCTTTACTTTAGGGACGTTGAATATTTCTGGACTCAAGGCCTCACCATCCCGGGCTAGAAAACAGAGCTTCTTAATAAATAATTTACCTGTGGACATCCTGGCCATTCAGGAAACCCACTGTCTGCACGGTGCAGAGGAAGCATGGGCAACCATGCTCCTCCATTCCCTTTCCTTTTGGTCTACACACTGTAGGGTGCTTGTTCATGTGAACCATAGTTTTAAATTTATTTTATCATAATTGTACCTCGAGGGCTGCATCCTTGTAGTCACCTTTTCATGGGATGACGAAGTGCATGCTGTCATTAACATTTATGCCCCAATCTGTGCATAAGATTGTCAGGAATTTTTCTCAGCTGTCAATTACCTTCTGCTACCCCCTGACCCATTTGTTGTTGGCAACATGAACTGCTGGACGAACCCAACCACAGACCGCTGACCCTATCACCTACACCCCCACAGAGGCACGTTGAATTTTGCATTCTTAAATCCATCCTAGGGCTGTTCAATACTCTGCCACATCATGCACCGCTACTCACTTACATGTCTTGCCCTCTTGCGCACAACGGCCAGTTAAGGTCCATGACCCGCATTGACCTTATTCTCACACCATTTAAAATTCAATCCCAAATTTCCAGCTTCAGCGTGACAAAAATCAATTTCTCTGACCACAGGATGGTATTAGTTTCCTTCCATTTTTCTAATCCAGTGGCCCAGGCGCCGAAGTGGTGTAAATTCCGCCCTACTAAGATTGTGTCGCCAAGATTTTCCTCATGGATGGAAACTGTGACCTCAGCTCCAGAGTTTATCGCACTGTTATGTGCAGACCCAATTTCCACCTAGTCAACCTTCAAAGCAAACACAATCCGCCAGGCTCGCCACCTCTCCTCCAATCGCTTGCAGGCTGCCTCAGCAGTCATTTTGCGCATGCTGGCAGAATTGGACCACCTGGAGTCTAACGTCCCTTCTGCAGGATACAGCCCAGATTGGGGTCACAAGTGGGCAGAAGTGTCCTCTCACCTCAACGCACTGGTAAGACAACACAAGCATCAGTTTGTGTTCAGTATAAAGCAAAGGATATAACAGTGGGTGTTAAATGTTCCACATAATTTTTTTTCAAAAATTCTTTGCACTGCGCCAGAGTTTGGCCTGCACACAGGTGCAAATGCCAGACAACTCTGTCACGGATACGCTGACTAAAGTGGCAATCAAAATACAAATTATTAATCTGAATTATATTGATCAAATCCAATTCCGCCAGCTGAGATAAAAAAATTTCTCAAAAGTGCACATATCCACAGTGTTTCCCAATTCCCAGAGTTAACTAATCTGATTACTCAGGATGAACTCTGGTCCACCGTTTGTGGTGCACTGTAAAGGAAATGTCCAGGTTCAGACGGCATCCCTTATGAGTTCTATAAGAAGTATGTCAAAGATTTTTCCTCCTTGCTGCTTGCCTCTCTTAACCAATGCCTTCTAGAAACGCGCCTCCTACCTGGAGGGCAAGAGGCCTTCACGATAACGTTATACAAGAAAGGGGATAAGCTGGATTTGGCCAACTGGCGCCCCATTTCACTCACTAACACAGACACAAAAAATTTTACTAAAATCATGGCTAACCATCTAAGGGTTGTTGCCTCTGCTCTCATTTCCCCTGAACAATTTGATTTCATCCCCAAAAGGTCGATTTAGGACAATATATACACCATAGCCAACGTCTGTTAATCCACGGCTTCTGGAGTACTTGTGTTTTTAGACCAGCAGAAGGTATATGATAGAGTCAACCGGGATTATCTCAGAGCCTGCCTCCACTATCTTTGCCTCCCCTTTCGCTGCATTAATTGGGTGATGTTGCTAATGGAATCTGCCACAATGGCTGTGCGAGGCCCTGGCTTCCTCATGGATGTAGTCCGCCCTCAAAGGGGCCTACGCCAAGGGGACCCTCTTAGACCACTCTTGTATAAATTCATCCTTGACCCACTTCTTCAAAATGTGAATGTACGCCTTACTGGTGTTCATGTGCAAGGCCAAGCACCAGTCAAGATGTTGGCATTTGCTGATGATTGTGTGGTTGGGGTGTATAACAATCTTGATGCACGTGCACTTGAAGATACTATCCAGGTTTACCCCAGGGTAAGTAATGCTGCACTTAACGCCTCCAAAACCGAAATTGTTTTCCTTGGTCAGTATCAATCCCTCTGGGCCCCAGCGCCCACATCCTACCTGACTCGTCAACTAAATCATGGGACCGCTTGCCCTGCCCACCCCACTCCGCCCCGCTCATACTCCCCTTTGTGACATGCCCCACCGTTGGCCCTGTCCGCCATTTGGGGGTGTGGTTGGAAGCAGGAGGGTATGCCTCAATGGTGATGGAAAACCATATCCTAGACAACGTTATAAAACCATAGTTTCCCTCAAAGTCCGCCAAACCTCCCTTACAGGCAGGGCAGTGCTAGCCAACTCTATGCTACTCTCTAAAGTCTGGCTTGGGGCCCATGTCATAGCTTTTTCCCTTTGTTTCTTCAAGTCATTGTATGCCCATCTGCAAGGGTGCTTTGGTTAGGCCGCCCACTGCCGGTGCACCTTGATGTCATGTTTGGCCCTCGCCATAGTGGTGGTATGGGCCTGATCAACTCTGAGGCCCATGCTGCCAAAATCCTTGGCACCTGGATCACCACCGTCACTAGCCCTATGGTCTCATCCCAGCACTGGTCCCACGCAGCCCTCTCCAACTTCTCCCATGCCCTGGGTCTCAGCAATCCTACCCACTCCCACTCTCTGTTAAAGTACCTTGCCTCACATCCTTCTGCTGCGGGCCTACATGGGACGTCAACCCACTTCAAAAGGATCCTCCTCTCCATGCAGAGCGCTGAGTGGAGAATTCGCATCTGTGGGCACACCTCCCAAAGGGGCCGCCCTTCTCCTTAGTTCACCCAGGAAATACAAGGACTACCCATTATGAACGGAGTAATACCCATGAGATCCCCCTACCATAGCCAGGGTGGACTACTTGGACATGGTGGACATCCCCTACTCTCTAGATACCAAGAAAGCCATTTGGAAGTATGCCCACCACCCTCTTCTGCAGCCGCATATTTGTTACCATATGTGGCGCTGCTTGAGATGGGTATACCGTACTGCCAAGAGCTCTAACGCTTTGCACTCATCCTGCGTCATATGTGGCCAGTATGGAATGCTGGTTCACCATTTGGAAGAGTGCCCTCCATCACAAGCAATATGGTGTGAGGTACAACATCTATTTCGCCAGGATCAGGCACAGCCATTCAGCCTGTTTAAGAACATGTTTGCTTTATCCATGGTTTCCCCTCTTCCACCTTCCCTCTGTGCCTTGGCAGTTGCAATTGCAGTGTGGAATATCCACACGATTGTCCTAGATGCTATCTCAGGTTCCACCACCACCCTCCAGGAAGCTATATGCCAGTTCTAGTCGCACCTTGTGGACCACTTTAAAGCGTGGATGTCTGGGTACCTCCCACCCTGTCGCCGCCAGATGGTCTCATCCTGGTTCCCAGTTTGGTTCATCGTTTCAGACTCCTTCCTACATATGTGCTCAATAATGGTGCAAGCCCCTTCACACGTAATCCCTTTCTTCTCTTGGCGTTCCCACTGGTAACAGGAGATAGCGTCTGCTTCTCTGGGGCGCCCTCCTCTCGCTGAAGTTCATTTTGTTGTTTAGAATCTTATCAGAAGTGTCCGTTTCCTGGTTGGCCTTCCCCAAATAAAATTAAAATAGTTTGAGAAAACTGGTACTTTTAATATGATTTCCAAACTGAAATAGTTTATAATAAGCATCATTACTTAATAAAACCAGATGTTGATAAAGAAAGTAAATAATTTATAAATATATCAATATAAGGAGCAATGAACTAAAAAGTGCCTCCACAGCAATTTTTAAATAAAGCTTATGTAATTTAGGATATATGATAAAAATTACCTATCAAAAATAAAATTTTAAAGTTTTTTTTATCTTTTTGTAGTTAAATTTGAGTACATGATCCCTTATCTACTCTATAATCTTAAACTTTTTTTGCATATACATAGCAATTTCTATAACGTAGGCTTGCTTTATTTAGCTGAGGTAAGTCGACCAGGGGACAGACATTACCAAACTAAGAGCTAAATTTAAAACTAACGTATTTAATTGATTCAAACAAAACTCCCAAAATGGACGGATTGAGTGAAACACACCTAACAAAACAACCAACCAGGTGGGCAGCGGAGACCGCTTATCCTTCCATGGCAGGAGGGGAGGGGGGTTGGGGGGCTCATCTTTGGCAGCAGCTACCTCTTCCCAGAGTAGGGTGCATGTCAAGGCAGATAGCTCGGGCGTTAGGACATCAGTGGTATGTGGTTCAATATCTTTGATGATTGGTACTTTTGAGTAATTGCCAGCCATAAAAATGGCAGTGATATATTTGGCTAAAAGTTTTTCAGCTTAAATGTGGGCGTCTGGTAGTTTAATGAACGTGGCAATATTGGTTTGGGTAATCTTAGCTTTTGAAAGCTTTGCTACAGTTACCATGTCCTGGATAGCATCGGTGAAATTTTTGTTTTTGTTTCACATTAATTTTACTTTTTGGAGTAAGATTTTCAGGGATAACAGGAGGTGAGGTTACTCCTTTGAGCACCGCCACTGATTGGCAGCAGCTTTTCAGAGGGTTTGGAAATCTGGCGTGGCGGCTGCTTCTACTACAAGCTGGTGGTTGCTGTAGAATGGTTTTGCATTTAGCTGTGGGGCATATAAATGAGGGGGGAATTCTGCATCCCATTTTGCATTACAGAATCAGTCAAATTGCAGCGATGGTTCTACAATTATATCACCTGATTCATTGATTTCATCCAAAAACTCCCATAGGTTCTGGTTAAATTTGTGAATCAGCATATGGTTGAGGATTGGTTGATTCATTGGAGGTTGCATGTGATCGAACTGGGGTCCAATCCTGCGCTTTATTGGAAGAATCATGTGTGGCACTGGGGCAAGGTGGAGGCTGATTGGTGGCTGTAGGTGCAGATGCAGCATCAGGCTTTGGGGGAGGGGGAGGTAGGATTGTACCCCTTGCTGGAATTGGCATGGGGTGTGCAGCATATTGGTGGCCATTGGATAAACTATCAGCGCCATCACAAGCAGATAGATATGGGCAATTGCATTTTGAATGGTCTAACTCAAAACAAGATAGAAAAATTGTCTGGTCACCCATGATACGGCCCAGAAAGGATGGTCAGGGGCAGAGGGGATAGTGGCATAAGGGCGAATCAACGGGGCAACTTTGTTCATTTTCAGGCTGATTGTGGCATATGCCTGAGGCCCAGCGAGATGTGCGGCCCCATTTGGGACCACAAATTGCAGAATGGGTTGAAGCCATAGGCTGCCAAACCTTCCATCAGCTCCTGGTGGAGAACCTCATGGGGAAGGTGGGTAGACAAACCAGCAAACTGAACCACCAAAGTGAAGTCAACTGGGAGATGGGTCCAAGTTGTTGGGAGAGGAGTATCCTGGAAGACCAGTGGCACTGTTGCCGCAGTGGCAGCATCAGACTTACAGGGGAAGCTGAGATCAAAACACCCCTTTATTGGGGCGGAAATTAATAAAGCAGGTGGGACACATCACCACCTGAGCCATTTCAATAATGGATTGGTTATGGGAGGGGAAAAGTTTCCCATATTTGACTCTAAGTCCAAAGTGCATGTTACTCCTGGGGAGCACCAGGGGGCAACAGAGCACCATATGGGTTTGAGCAAGGTGGGCGTCAAGATCCTTAGATGAATGAATCGTCCCAGGGGTTTGGTATGACTGGGTGAGCCAATCCAAGTGCATTTTCATGTCAGATGGAAAATGGTAGGGGTTTTGCCGCTGCCTCATACTGGGGCAGATGGCCGGGAATCTGATGACATCAGAGCAAAACTACAGTGGGCGCTTAGGCTTTACATTTTTAATTGTATAAATTGATTAGAAAGTTACTCAAAGCAAAGAGAAGTCCAATAAACGTAATATTGTTAGAACTGTAAAGTAATTTTAAATATACATTGTTTTATAATAAAATTTTTAAAGAGAAATTTAAAAAAGTGATATTTTACATATTAAAATGGATGGTTTCTTTAATGAATTAAAAATTTAGAGGAGATACTCTATGTCATATTGAAAAATTACTAGCTTTTGTGGTTTGAGAGAAACTTTGATTAATAGCGTCTTTTATATATTATATATATTAAAAATGTCTTAGATATATGTTAAAGATAGATTATAGAATCAAGATATATTTTTGCACTTTTTGTTGTTATAATTGAATTTAAAAAAACACTTACATAATTGATATTCTGACACCCAAGCTGGACATACATATCAAATTTCATAGATGTAGGATTATTGAGTTTTTAGAATATTTTATGTAGAAAGTTTCTTAAATTTAAATTGTTTTATAATAATTAATTTACAAAGGTAGTTTTAAGCTGCTTTTTTACATATTAAAAAAAATAAAAATTCAAAAAATAAATGGTTTCTTAGTAAAACTATAAATTTGAACAGAACCTCCATGAAAAGGTTCAAATTCCTAGATTTTCTAATTTAAGAGAAACCTTGATTAATAGTGTCTTTTTATAAATCATAGATAATAAACCCATCTTAGTTTTTTAAAAGGCATAGTACTAAAATATATAAGTTTGTGGCAGTTGATTTGATTAAAGTTTAATCCTTCAGAAAATTTCAACTTGGTCCTGAACTGCACCTATTTGGCAACCCAAGGTGGCTTTATTGAGACACATAAAAATGCATAATGATCATCTGGACAGTTCATATTGAGTATCTAAAATAGCATCTTACTATTTTCAAGCTTACTAACCTTTCTCTCGTTACCACACTTAATTACTATTAACTTTTTCAAAATGACTTTAACTAAGCCAATAAATAACCATAAGGGAATATAAGTCTAGGGAGCAACCCCTGTATCTGGATTAGGAGATATTCCTATTTTGACCAAGAAGGGGAAAGAGCTGGTGGCTGTCTCCCTCGTCACTCTGGACAATTTAGCTTAAGTGGTAGATGAGAGGTGGGTGATGTACCCTTGGAGGTTGCATCATTTTCCACTATGCTAACTAATCATGAGAAGGTATAGAAAATTCAGGTTATATATGGTGAAGTGGCAGCAGCCAGGGGCCACTGCTAGCAAAGGGTTGGCAGCAATTCCTCCCCTCAAAAGATTGTCTCCAGCAGTTTGAGTTCCACCAATATAATTAGATTGATTTACACCAATAGTAAATTGAGCAAATCAGTTTTAAGCATGGGAAATCCAATACAAAGTAGCTTTCTATTACTGGTAATCACAAGCTGATCCCTGATAGGTTTAGATACAATAAACCCCTTAACAACCCAGTGAACCAGCTGTATGTGGCATGGACGTGGATGTACCCATTTTTACTAAATTAAATGATAAAGATCTGCCAAGCAAAATTGTATCAGGAAGGAAAAGTTGGTTGTCAAGTCTGAGCGTGAGTTGGCTGGCCAGGATGTGATCAATCTGGCATCATAGAATTACTGGATGCCAATTTGGTGCAATCAAAATTGCAAACTTATCTAATGGTGAATGCAATTGTACAGGTCCCAAATATTTTGTGAGCATATAAAGCAGTGGAACCTGACAGGTTCTGCTGTTGCTCCATCTTATTCTTTTTTCTACCCTTGAAAATTCCAATAAGACCTGATTTCCAAAAAGTGTCAAATTATATTTGTGAATTCTAGCAGTCCACGGACAACTTATAGCTATAATTCCCAATTTTAGGGGTCATTGGCTGGTACTCACAACTGCCTTCCTATCATTTTATCTGTTAATATGGATGGCTATACTGAAGGTATTCTGTCTAGGATTCTTGGTGTTCACTCACCTGAAGATTCTAGGCTGGCCTTATTATTACAAAAGTTAAACGATTGACTGGATCTGAATTGACAGATATATTAGATATAGGAGATGATAATTTTGGCTTACATCTAATTTATTATATCTTATGCCAATTATATCAATTATTAATAACTGAAAAATATCCCAAGTACATGGAAACATAGCATTTGCAGACTAGTAAATTCACTTGATCATATTTGACTTAATATCCCAGAATTTGGGGCTTTTTTAGTTAAGTCAAAATTAGTTTCAGATAATGATCAAACTAAAATCAAATTTATTACTAATTTTTGGTATGAAATGCTTTGGTATGTGCTACAGTTACTCAAGAAGAGCACAGGTTTAGCCTTTTTAAGAAGAGTCTGATGAGATGCTTGCTTGATTTAATATATTGGGAAGATATTGACCTAAGCTATTATGGGCTACAGCAGGACTCCTCTCATTTATTGTAGACCCTCTAAAATTTTCATTGCAAATTGCTGGTTAAGTGGTGGTATAAGTTTAATGTCATTAGTGAAGATGCAGTGAGCATTAAAACTAGCCCTATATAATTATATTGTTATTTTTATATGATAAAGACAATCTAATTTGTAAATTAAAATATAAAAGCTTCTTGTATTTAATACTTTTCTAATTGTAATAAGTCAATAATTTACTTATAGTCAGGAATATCAGGGCAGAAGTGCATTTTACAAGTATTTGGTAGGAGAGTATAGCCCTAAGTCTTACATATAAGGAGTTTATATCTTAAGAGGACCACCATCTGGTCTATTGTTCTCATAAAATAGGCATTTCATAACTCCAACTCTAACCCCAGATATAGAACCAGTAATTAGAAATAGTCAGAACTTTAGCAGTGGCGCTCATGGCTGGGATGGCAGATGGTAACTATACTGAGAAGGGGAACAACATAACCCTTATCATTGTTAAAAACAATTATTAGGCTACAGAGAACACAAAAATAACTGTGTCTCAGATCAACTGGAATGACGTATCCATTATTACCTTTCCTGAAAAACCCATTTTTCATGAGGAACTATTGTGTTTAGAGCACCAAATTTTACAAGATTATCAAATGGGGCAAGGCCCCGCAGATAACTGAAGCAATCCATTCATCAACATCAGCCAGATTTGTCACAGGAAAAAGATTTGAAACTCAAAACCAAAAAAGTGCAGTTCAAATCTGATATAATTTAATTGGGATTGAGAACATTGCCCAATACTTTAATGCATTTGTACATCTTACCTCCAGAAACTCTCAAATGACCATCACCCGTCATCATGCGGCCATCACTGAGTTGGTCAATTTCTCATGCAACTTAAGACAGACGGTGAAAATATTGAATATGCTGGAAGCCAACTTCAGAGGGGTCCACCTTAGCCTGGAGGCTAATCACAAATTGGGCTCTTGAGCCAATAATCAAGTAATAAATCTAGTGCAAGAGCCAAATGACAGATTGCGTCTGATATTTAAAAATTTTCTTGGAGGAAGGAGGAGTTACTGAAGCTTAGGCCAACCGCGTAACACAGACTTCTATGTGGGCTCCAAAATTCATGAGACTTAGCCACAAAGGCCAAGTATAACGTTAAACAATGATAAGTGAATTCTGCGTTAGTATTAACGGCTGAGTTCCCAGACTTATAAATATAAGATGAATTTACAGAAGAAATCAACTACTGGTGCACAAAAGATAAAGGTTAGCAAACTGGAGAATATGAAATCTCAAGACTCCATCAATTTATTAAACTATCAGGTCAGTAACCTCCATAAAGAATTTACCTCCATCATTGAGTCAAATAATACTCTACATGGGGAAGTGTAAAAATATATAAAATTAATCTTGGAGAAAGATCAAGAAGTTTTATTCTGCAATTACTAAAACCAGTATAAATGAAGAAATCCTGATATTAAGGTTAAAAATTGGAACTAGGTTGAATGGAAAGTGGAAAATTAACCGTCAAATTATAGATTGGGATGATGGCAATGTCAGTGTGTACCCAGATTATCCAACTGAAAGTACCTTCAAATATTATGAGGATGAAATCTCAGAATTAGACTCTAAATTTGGCCCTAGCCCACGTCAGCAGATGCCTAAAAATATGGCTGTTTTGGCCAACTATAGTTCTTCTACTCATGATGAAGTGACTCAGCGCACAGAGACAACCAGGTCAAGTCAGCAGAGAGTAATTGCAACCAACCTGATTGGGAGATTGATGATTATAAACTTGAAAACCTACCCACTTTATAAAAATAGAAGCATAGTCATTTTCACTAAAAGATTTGAATTGGCATTTATGAGCCAGTGATCACAACAAAGAATCTACTATCATTAACTGTGTCAGAAAATCGCTTTTATGGTGACAGAAGCTCTGCTGGTTGACAAGCCAACCAGTATGAAGACTGTCTGACCCTTGCCATTTCACCTTAGGCGATGGGGCCAGCAGCACCACTGACCCTTGGCATGACAACTGCGCCAGTTAAGATTCCTTAGCCTAAATCCCAATCCATAAGAATAAACATAACTTAATCAAAAGGAATAATAGGAATAGGGAGATTTTTATTGAGAGGGAGGCACCAGGCATTTATATGTACATAGGGCTACTGCACCTGACGCCGACATATCAGCTCAATTCTGGATCTTCCTAACAGCCTATTTCTCTTGCTGCACTTCTCTCTTCCATGGTATCGACCCTCTCGCCTAGCCATTCCCAATGACCAATTATCAGTTTTGGCTTCATCCTCAGCCTTCAGTTGCCAGTGAACCATATAAGTTATTATTTAAATAAATATTGAATTAGATTCACCTCAGTAAATATGCACCAGAAACATCCTCAACCGCTTGGTAACTTCAGAATAACTTGACTTCTTGCGATGACACTTTTTGACACACCTATTAAATCAATTAGGGAATTGCCTTTATCAGTTGGTATTTAATTATTAAATATGAGGCGCCAGAAACAACCTCAGCTGCATTGGACTCGAGATCACTGGTTTCCAGCAACATTACTTAGATAAATATAAATGGATCATCCTCAGCTATTAGTCACTAGTGATCTGAATACCAATTTTAAGCCATCAATTGTCTCCTCTTGATCCTAACTTTCAATATAGGTGGATTACTTGGATTTGGCTCAACCCAATTAGGGAGCAACTACCTAGAAATCACTTGCATAAACACAAAATTTAGTCAAAGAGCCATTCCGCTTGGATTAGACATTTCATCCTATATAATGATAAATATTTAGAGAATTCATCTAATTAAAATTCTGAAAGTTCCCTCACTTAAACAGATGGTATTTCTCCTACTTACCAGCCTCCGCGTGTGAGCTGGCATATAGAGCTTGACCCTCCTCGCCACCAACAATAACCAGAAAACAACCATTGGTTTGGGGTCACACCAACGTTTTCTTCCCCTCCTCAGCCAATCTGGAAGCACATCTTCGCCACCTCCTCACCAACCTGTCAGCTATTCCAGCACCAACCAGCAGAACCCTTTGTAGTGAGCACTATTGTCATAAATTTGTTTTTCTGGTGACATTGGGTTCTGCTGGTCAGCAGGCAAACCACTATGAAGAATGGCTGACCCTTGCCAATTCACCTTAGGTGACAGGGCTAGCAACGCTGGATGACCTCTTGGCGTATCTGCCGCGCCATTCAGGGATCCTCAAGCCTAAACCCTAATCCATAAGAATAAACATAAACTTAATTAAAATGGAGGATATACAAAGGGAGATTCTTATTGAGAGAGAAGCACCAAATTTTTTATATGTAAAAGGGCTACTGCACCTAACGCTGACCTATTAAATCATTTCCAAATCTTCCAACTAGCCACACACTCTCTCACTGCGCTTCTCCCTTCCCTGGTGTCCACCCTCTCACCTTTCCATTTCCAATGACCAATTATTAGTTTTTGCTTCATACTCAGCCTTCAGTTGCCAGTAAGCCGAATAAATTTCTATCTAATAAAATCAAATTAGATTCAACTTAGTAATTATGCGCTGGAAACATCCTTAGCCACTTGATAACTTTAAAAACTTGGCTTCTCACCAGTGACACGTTTTGACTCTCCTAGTCAATTTATTTGAGGAATCGCCTTTCTCAAGCAATATTAGATTATTAAATATGAGGCGCCAGAAATAACCTCAGCCGCCTTGATACAAGAATTTTGGTTTTCGCTGAAATTACTTAAACAAATATAACTGGATCATCCTTTAATACTAGTCGCCAGTGATCCAAATACCAATTTGGGGCCATCATTTGGCCCTTCTCGTCCTAACTTTCAATCTTGATGGAATAATAGTATTTGGCTCAACCCAATTGGCGAGCAACTACCTAGCAATCACTTAAATAACTATGAATCTAGTCAATGAGCCGCCCTCCAGGATTAGCCAATTTATCCTAAATAACAGTAAATAATTGATAGATCTATTCGGTTAAATTTTTAACAAACTGCTTAGACTAATGGAGCATCAAATCAATTATTATGCACTTGGATAAAAACCCTACCTATTATGAAGTCAAAGAGGCTGTAATTCACAAATTTGGAGGCTTGGAAAGATTGCTAGCAAGGAAAATCCAAATTCATGAACATTAGCTTTGAGAAGGATGAAACAATTGATGAATTTTAAGATTATTTTTTTTAGTACTAGATGGTCCCAGAATTTTAAGATTATTTCTATCACAAAACCTAAGTTCTCTTAGGCGCAAAGGTCATGATCAATTTTGATGCCAAAATTTCATTGCAACATGCAGTGCAACTCTATCAAAATTTGCTGAATAATTTTATTGACTGCCTTTTTTCAGAATCTCGTGACAGCTGAGTTGGTTGATTACCTATGCTGATGCTCACAAAACTATGGTCCTCCTAATATTTGTTACAAATCAGGACCTGAAGTACCTGTAAGGAAACACTTTGAAATGAAAATAAGACTCCAGCGATCCGCCTGTTATATTTGAGCAACCAAAAGCAGTAAGACACTACACCCATTAAGAAAAATTACTTGGTTCAATTGAAATCTTAATGGGCACTATGCCTCCCAGATGCTGCTAACATAGCGCTAATGTCATCCTTTCCAGTTAACCCTCATAAGGAGGGAAAAGAGTAAGCTCAATAGAAGCGTGAAATTTTTTTGTGCTAGAAATATTAGTCCCACCTGATCAAAACGAGTACCTCACCTAAGAAGCCTCAATTATCAATGAAAAAAACCATTTTAAAGCCTAAATAAAAACCCCGCTAGTGTACATGCCTGATCCTATGAATGTCACCAAACCCAAGGCAGCTAAAGTAGTCACTAAACCTAATGTGCAGCAAATATTTGAGAATATACCAGCTGAAGGGCCAAGTCATACTACAGATACCCCAAGTTTAAAGGGGGTAAACATAGCCATGCCTATTAACACATTTACGCAGACTATCCTAGCATCAATATAGTTTGAAGTAAATTTATTGTAATTTTGTGAGAAATTTGATATGCAGGTACTATAAAGGCTACGATAATATAAATTTCGTGGCTCTAGTGAGAGTTGAAATAAGGCACCAAAATTATCAGTTTCGTTACAATAATGATTTCCAATTGGAATAATGATATTTGAACTTAAATGACCAACAGGTAACTGCAACAAGATGACAATAATCCATAACCACTTTATGACCTCCATCCTTTTTATGGATAAGAAGTAGAGAGGAAGCCTATGGACTTTGGGTAGGTATTAATAACCCAGCTTCAAGGAGTTGCTTTAATTCCACTGAAACTTGAGCTTCCTTGACTTTAGACTTTTGATTAGTCTGGGCTCAATTAGTGGGAGTATCACTCATTTTTACCAGACGTTGCACATTTTCATTAACCCAAAACCTCTGGAGCCATTTGCAAATATATTCACATACTCTTCAATTAGATCCTCGGCTGCTTATTGTTGTTCCAGAGTAAGTGAATCTCCATATTCAACGTCAAATTAAATTATGGATAAAATAGAACATAAAGAGAAATAGTATCTTTGTTGAATAAATTATCAGGAATATTAAGTTCATTTGGAGCAGATATCATATAACAATCTTTAGAGGTATTAGTATTTTGATATTGAGGCATAGGAGGTATGTCAGCACAGGGAGCCTCTTGCCCTATGCTGACTCCTGCTTTTTTTCAATTGTCAGCTTGCTTCTTCCAACATTGTTGTTCCATATGACCAGCTAGTCCGCAGTAGCTGCAAGGATCCTTCTTAGGTTTAAGTTTGGGTCTAGGAGGCACTGCATGGATAAAGGATCAAGGATTATGAGCAGAAGATGGTTTGTTGGACATTTACCTTTGCAGACTAAAGATAAGAATGCTGTAGGTTGAGTTCTGCTGAAAAAAGGAAACGTTGACCATTTGCAATATTCCAATGTCGTTAGCTTGTTTAGTAAAATTAATAATAAAGAAATTGAGGAAATTGGCCAAAAGTTCCTGACCAATTGTCGGTATAACCCTGTCAATCAGGGAATCACCAGTTCAAAACCCATACGGGCATTAGTAAAATTGGCTGATTGGATTACTCCAACATCACCACAGACTTTGGGGGAATCATTGGAAGGCACTCCCCCTGACCCCAACAAAGTCCTTCAATGCACCTGCGCAGGGACCCCCCCTTTTATAGGCTTGGCAGGGGTCCCCCAAGGTGCAAGAAATTTCTTGGGCGGTGATTGGCTCAAGTTTATAAAGGTGTTACATCCTGGGTATGTTTGGGCCAATCAGAATCCCACTTCCTTTGTTCCGCTGCCCTGATGTGAGTTCCCAAACTATGATACGTTGTTCCTGCATATTCCTAATTTGGACTCGTGCATGCTATCCTGAACATATTCCCAAATTCCCCTTAACCTTCAAAATTACTTTATTTTAGATAGTCAAAATTGAGGATCATCGTTCTTTCTTTTATCACGCTCTCAATTAAATCATAAAATTCCAAATTTATTAGCGCTTTAATTTTACTTTAATTATAAAACATTTGTGGAAACCAGCAAGTGCAAAGCATTAGCAAGCAACAATTCAGCTGGTTTCCCACATGGATGCATCACACCATTAGATATCTCCATTAACGCCACCTTTATGTCAAGAATAAACTATAAAATACCTTCAAGAGATTTCAAATGAAGTATAAACTGAGTACAAAAAGCAAACACACTCATCACAGCCGAAATGGAATCATCTAAAGTAATATAATCACAGGTAGTGAAAGTCTAAGCATCATGATAAAATCGCTTAGCAAATTCTTGAATTGGTTCTCCTTGCTTAACTTGAATGCTCAAAAAAGGTTTGCTTTTACCTAGACAGGATTTGTTCACTTCCTAATTCCTATGTAAGGGCAGTTTTCACTTAAAACCATTTCTGACATACCTTAAGGTGAGGAACCATAATTTCTTGAGTGAATTAAATTAAACAAGAAGTAATATGGAGAATTTTTTTGTTGATCAGTTGCTCCATCCATTGTTCGCTCATAAACAAATAAAAAAGTGGATACTACTTTCACCTGGCTCATACTTGTCTATAAAGATAGGTTTGATTGAAAGGTTCATTGTTTAATATGTGAACGCTAGATACCAGAACTGGCTCAGCTTTGGAGGGTTCAGACTTGGGGATATGGACTTAAGTAGGAATTTGGTCAACTTGTTGACATAAATTGTTAAGACCATCTTGTAAGTTTTGGACTCATTGTGTAATGTATAAATTGGAAGAGGATTGATATAATTTAGAAATCGCAGCAAGCATTTCTTCTTGCTTATTCTCTACTACTCCATACTTAGCAGTTAAGCGGTCAATGGTAGCAGATAACATTGAAAATTGAGTTATTTTTGTCAATTTCTTAATCACATAGACAATGAGCATTGTCAGCACCATCCAATAAATTAGTTAGCGAATAATCCATATTAGTGAGTGGCCTTCCAAGGATAAGAAACATCCCCTGATCTATGGCTCATATTTGGCTTTTTAAGTTTGTTTTCTTGTTACCAATGGATTTAGATTTTCAGAGTCTCAAAATGAAAATGTAGTTCTATGTGGACCTACGGGTCCTGGGGGCCCTTGAGGACCTTCACGACTGACAGGCCCAGGGGGACCCTGTTGACCTACAAGTCCTTGAGGACCTCGCTCACCAGTAGGCCCTGGTGTCACATAGTGAGAACTGGGTGGCCCTGGAGGTCCAGGAGGACCAATTAGACCAGGTCTAACTTTAAGAATTTTATCCAAACTTGAACGAGTTGGTGAAGTAGCTAATCTAATTCAACAAAGCGTTCCTCATATCTGGTTCATAACTGTCATAGTTGAATAGTAAAAGCCAATTCATTGGTAGTTATTAAATGGTGGATAGGTTCAGCTACTTCAGTAACCTGTTGAGATACTTCCCGACCTAAATAACTCACAACTCCATTATAATTCTAACAAGTCAGTCGTGCAATTTATTGACTAATTTCCAATTATTGACTAAGGCTTCTTGATTATCACAACCAAAGTCAGAAGCGGTTCCATAGAAAGAGAATATATGATAATAAACTGCTGAGCCATAGTCAAAGGCGTTGAGTCTCCAGATGATGTAGCCCCAACATCTGAAGTATATGATGAATGTTGATGTGGACGTACTGTATGAGATACTGCTCCATTTTGGCCAACCTGACTTCAATATTGTAAGACAAAACATTTGTATAATTTCATCATGTTAGGTGATATCTTAGATAATCGTTCTAAATTAGGATGCAATTCTGGATGAATAGCCCCTTCTAAAGGCCTTTAACTGTTTCAACTACATAAGCAGGCTAAAATTAATAATGTTTGGTCAGGCCCACGATGTTTGAATTCATAGATGCATAAAAGTGAATATTGCTAATATTAGCAGAAGGCATCTCCTGCCTGTTGGTATGTACCCATTGTGAGAGACTCACAATTCCTCTGATGAGGGACTTTCTTTACTAGACGTATTTATTGTTGTGAAATTATGTTTTCACCAGGTAGCTTTGGAAGCGGACCTATCAGGGAGCACCAGTATTATAATTTCTTGAGAAATTTTGATATGCAGGCGCTAAGAAGGCTATGTAGAATCAGTTTTGTGGCTCTAGCAAGAATTGAAATAAGGCACCAAAATTATCAGTTTCATTGCATTAATGGATTATAATCAGATTAATGATATTTGAACTTGAATGACCTCAGGTAACTACGCAAGACAAAAATGTGGTACTTTATTGGTAAAAAATTTAGAGATATTTATAGTAGAGGATTTAGTAGATCTTTATAAGAATCTTCATGCTTCAAAAAAGGTAAATTTTTTCTGTTATAGGACTGATATTGCTGATTATCCAATCTGATACAATTTTTGTTAGATGATATCAACCTTCTCATTGAGGGCTCAGCCCTTTCAGAATTCCTAGCCTCCTCTTAAGGCTTAGACCCTTCAGGAAGATGAAACAAAAACTCTGATGAGTTAATCATCGGTAAAAAAGAGGTTTAGATACATCCAATGGGTGTTTTATAACCTTATCAGACTGAGACACCAAACCTCAAGCCTGAATAGAATCAGTCAGCGCATGTGGATTTCCAAAAAAAACTCTTAATTATTTTGACTCCTCCCATATTCACTTAGTAAGTTTATTTGATTCTTATTACTCAGAGTGCACTTACATTAATATTCTGGTCAACAGCAGCAAAGCCATAGAGATTATATATAGTGTAGCACCCATGAATATTGTCTCAACTAGACTGGTCAAGAAGCTGAAAATTGCTCCTGACATTGACAATCACCAGGAATATAGGACAGCGGGCATCTATAGTATCAAGAGTAAATGAGCCTACAGCACCTTGCTACTGTGCTTTGGAATACTTGTTTTAATGGCACCCATTAATGTGCTCCTAAACGCCAAATACAATATTAATTGGGACCAGTTTTCAAAGAACCTATGGAATTTTGAGATATTTGTAACAGAAAACTTACATTATTGTTGAGGATTTTGCCCACATTTCCAGCTTCCTAGGTTAAAGGTTAAATAATCGAGATGGGTTGACCTTGGGATAAATGTATCACACCAAAAGTTTTTTAGCCAGTACAGGTTTCAAACTTGAAACCTGTGCTAGGGTGGAAGCAGTTTTACCTGCCAGGCTAACCACCCTTCAGCTTCCTAAGTTAAAGAATCTGCTGTTTTTCTAGGGGATAAGTAATGCTTGCAGATAATATTGATATTGGATGATTTTGATATTAGTTTGATAATGTCAGCGGATTTGGTTACAATTTGTTAGGTTCAGAGCTAGGGTCAATCTTCACAAATGCCTAAGATCTCATTAGGCAGATTTGCCAATAGAATTTTCATCTAGTAGTTAATAATTGATTAAATATTAGATGTACCAATTGGGATTGGCAGGTTTCATCACTAACCATTTGGGGATTTATTTAGAAGTTGTTAGGCGATAAATATCACCTGCAACTAGCAAATTGACCAGTTGGTTCACGGCCTGCCATAATGGGTAAGGAGTCCCATCACCTAAGAAGATAACTAGTTAAATGTGGTTTGTTTACTGTAATTTAGTGGAAACTTTAAGATATGTTCTCTTGATCTTTCCATTTTAGGCTTCTGGGATGTCTGACGGAGGAATCATTTTTCTGATGGAGAAGTCCATTGCTTGAAGTGACCTTGAAGGGAAAAATCAATGGCAATGACTGCAGTTTCATCACTGAGGTGCCAAAAGAGGAGTTGGGTGCCAAATCCACCTATTTTATTTTTTATTTACTTGAGGATGGCCAACCAGGGGACAGACACATCCGATATGTAAGGAAGAGGAAAAATGGAAAACAGAAGTGGGAAGAGAGCGCAAAACAAAGGAACTCAAAAGATACGACTTGGCACACTTGGGTGTGGCTAGAAGCTATGGGCGGTGGATGACTAGAACTTAAGTGGCACGGCAGCTCAGGGGCTAGTAGGGTGTACCACCTATGAAGACTGTGAGGTTTTCAATGTCATAACAAAGGAACCAGATTAGAATCCAGATACCCAGCCATTTCTTCCATTTGTGTTGAAGTGATCCTAACAGCCAGGCTTGGAAGTGGTCGGCCAAATGGCTGTGGAACCTGATGATGGCTTGGTTAAAATTGTGGAAGATCCCGTTGAAGGCGTCAAGGGTAATTGTGTGAATGGACCATATTGCAATACTTACAATTAGAGCCCTTAGCGTCTGGGGGATAGGCGAGGCCA
>JAKSZP010018899.1:0-65683 GCA_022478985.1 Massospora cicadina | reverse complement strand
GCCTCTAAAGCCCTATCACCCAATTAATTTGGTTTTACATCAGGGCGCTCCATCTGGTTTAACATACACTCCATAGCCAATGTATGCAATATAAAGCGATGGGTGCCCTAGTATTCCTTGACCAGGAGAAGGCATACGACCGCGTTAGCTGGCTATACTTAAAAGACTGCCTACATGCTTTCAACCTCCCACCCAGGTTCATCAACTTAATGATGCTCCTCACGGAATCCTCATCAATTGCTGTATGTGGCCCCGGCTTCCTGACTGACAGGATCACCCCACGCAGAGGGCTCAAGCAAGGGGACCCCCTCAGCCCACTACTATACAACTTCAGCTTTGACCCACTCCTCCGCGTTGCCAACTCAGCATCAGGGGCATAACTGGCAAGGCCAGCCCCCAGTCAAGATACTATCCTTCGCGGATGACTGTGTACCAGGTATAGCTGACAACTGAGATGCCCGACAGCTGGAATGCACCAGAGGAATACTAATGGTGAGTAATGCATCGCTTAATAAAAGGAAAAGCAAAATAATCCTCCTTGGCAAATACATCACCAACTGGACCACATCCCCCACTACACACAACCCAAGATGCAAAAACTTACTCGCCCTACCCTTTGCATTATCCCCCCCACCACCCCTGTCCACCTCCTTGGGATATGGTTGGAAACAGGGGGGTATGCGACTGAGATGATTGAAAATAACCTGCTGCAACGGATATCTAACAGAAGCGCCTCACTAAAGGTTAGATCCCCTAGGCTAACGGGGCGAGTGGCAATTGCCAACTCACTTATAATATCAATGCTGTAATTCACCACATATGCTATCCCCTTTTTGCCCACCTTTATAATGTTGATCCGTGCGCTCATCCAGGGCTGGCTGTGGCTTGGATCCCGCCCACCCGTCTGGGTTGAAACGCTATATGGTCCATGCTCCAGTGGAGGCATGGGCCTAATAAATTTCGAGAACCACGCCAACCACATCCTGGGCACCTGGATAGAGGAAGTGCTAGCCCTGGACCCCCCACAACAGCACTGGTCCAGGGCAGCGAGGGCCAACTTTGCGCAGGCACCCAAAATCCTAACCCACACCACCCTTCCAGCCTACTAACATACCTCACAAACTGCCCCAATGCAACAGGCCCGCATGGAACCCCCTCACTTTAAGCGCCTCCTCCAAACCATCCGCCGCATGGGGTGGACCATCGCTACCACTGGTACAGTGTAGGGAAGGGGATGACCCAGATCCCACTTCATGGTATGAAAGCTAGAAGACCACCCCCACAAAGTCATACTTACCATGACCCCAACCATTGCCAGAATCGACTACCTAGACGCTTTGGACATCCCCTACGACCTAGCCACACAAAAGGCAATATGGAGTATGACGCACCATCCACTCCTCCAGACGAGGGTAAGAGCCAACGCCTGGCGCTGCCTGAAAAGGACCTAAATAGTGGCAGACCGCACCCACTCCCTCCACACAACCTGCGCAGTATGTGGAGGAGAGGGCTCCCTACACCACCGCTTAGAAACCTGCCCCCATCCAGAGCCATATGGCGAGAAGTCGCACGCCTGCTCAAGATCCAAGATGACCAGGATTTCTCTATCTCAAAGAGCCTCCTCACTATCCAACTTAAATCCCCAATCACATCTACCCTGCGCTGCCCTATTAAAACCCATTGCAATTTGGACAATCCACATTATTGCCTTGGACGCGTTCAAGGGCACAGTCCCTACCATCCATGGGGTTATCAATAGGTTCCACGTCCACTTACTGGAGCATTTCCAAGTCTGGCTCTATGGGTATATGAAGCTAAGGCAACAGAGACTCATAAAGTCGTGGTTCCCGCTCTGGTTCCTTCACATGGACCCCTTACTTCACACCTGCTCCATAGCGGGGCAACCCCCTTTGAGCAGAGCACCAATCCCCCCATACCTGGCGGTCCCAGCTGGCAACAGGGGTAACCTGTGTACCCCGGGTGCCCAATCTATCTAATCATCGCTTTTCTTCCCTCCCCTCACATTTCTACACACATATCAGTAATTCCCATCCCCTGGTTGGCTTGCCTCGGTTAAAAAACAACCAACTAATGCTTTCTTGGGCCTATGCCCAAAGTCACTATTTATATAGATGTTAGAGCACTGAGCAATTTCTACATGAAAGTGCTGAATTTATAAGTAAAAAATCTGGGACAAATCGCTTTTTCAGAGCTCCACCAACCATTATAAAAAATTTAACTCTCAAAATCAATATGCTATTTTTGTAGCAGCGCACAATGGCATAACTTACTAAGTTTTACTTATACCATTTCCACATTACACTATCTATTATGCGCCGTTTCCTAATGGCTTTTCAATAAGACTAAAATCTACTATTCTGGTCTACTTCCAGCTCCTTCCTGGGATATTCCCTTTTCTATTTTATTCTTGATTTTCCTAGTACTATATATGCACCATTCATTTTCTAGATAAATTTCTCTAATCTAAAATTCATATATATTTAAAAGTTCTCTTAAAATTCTGACCTCTAATAAAAAAGTTCCAAAATAATATAATTTTAGTCTCAACGTCCTGATTTTTGCTTAAGTGCATATTGCTCTAGTTAAAAAATATCAAACTAGGAAGATTGCTGATGCTATAAATACTGTATTAATATAACCTTTGAAGGAGCTTTTCTTTCTCGTAACAATCACTTTAGTTACTTGATTCAATTCAAACAGCAAATTTGGATAATCACACACAGGAGGGATGGGCGACTTTATCAATAGAAGTAATACAACATGGGTGAGCGTCGCAGCGAGTGGTGCACTTAATGGTGCAACTAAGGGCAAGAAACGCCCTGGAGGGGGACCAGGAGCCCAATCTGCAAAGAAATTGCAAACCCAGACACCGTCTGGGTTTATAATATTCACTGTAAAGCACGCACAATATATGTACATTTATTTCAACCAACCCTTGTCAAAGGTGGAGCATGGGATTAGACTCTTCCTTGGGGATGAGTCACTGACCCTGTGAGAGAAGACATGTGAGGCACAGCCTTCACTTTTACCTCACGCGGTGTACGTAGCCACCAACAACATGGGCCGCAGCTGAATTGATATTGGTTTCAAAACAGCCAATGAAGCTGATGCTGCAGCAAAAATCTGTGTGGAAATTGCCCTCCCCAAGGGCAAAAAATTGTGTGCACCGCGCGCACCAGATGGAACAAAGTGAAAACTTTGTTCATCTCTTTTGACTCGCTCCCCACCAACCTTCCTTGTAAGGTAATCGAGTAAGAGCTTTGCAAAGGTCTTGTGGCTTACGGAGAAATTCAGCAACTCAAATTACAGCAATTTTGCCTGATGCCCAACCTGTGCACAGGCAAAGCTATTGCCGTAATCAACCCCTTCCCAGAATTGGAAATGGACTTATCTAGAATTCCCACACAGCAGAATTTCACTTCGCAGATGGGGGATAGTCAGCTGCATTCTAAGTTGCACCGGAATGCGCACCTCCCATTTGCAACCACTATGGCTCACTGGGCCACAAGGAACATGCATGCCTTGTGAAAGAGGGCTTAATGGAAAATGATTATTGTGAGGAAGCAATAGACAAAGATAATAAAAACTTTGCCAAAATAACTGACGGTCACCACCCATTCCGCTGGGGAGAAGATGGACTATACTCCATCGTGGATCCAGTTAAACATAAAGAAGTAAAGCGACACAAAAAGCCCACAAGTGAGCAGTGGCTGAAGCGGCAGCACACGCGGAGTCCGCCATTAACCCAGACAAATTTGGGAGAATATTTTGGATATTCACTGAGCCAACCAATCAGAACAATATACCCAGGTCAAAAATTTTCACAGTAACCTGACCGAGTCACAAAGCGACATCAGTCATGCACATACTGAGGAGCAATGCAACCGCAATTTGGGTGAAATTGCGGTGCACAATTCACCAAAGTTAAACCTCAAAAATATAGAATCCAATCAACAAGCCGCATCAAATCAACACGAGACCTGTGTGGGAAAGGTTGATGCAAATGCAAAAAACTGCAATTCCTGTAAATCATTGGGTCAGATCAAGGGAACCAACAATGGCAGTGAAAGAGTGGGAGTACAGACGCGGAGCATGGCCAGAATGAGCCATGGTGGGATAGGGCCAGAGGGACTTCCCAACGGCTCCTGAGGCGCCACGGGCACATCAGTGTCAATAGGGATGCTAAACATCACGGGAGCCAGGGCTCATACATCCCAAGCCAAAAATCTGGAATTCCTGCAAAAACCTCTTGTAGACATCTTGGCCATCCAAGAAACCCACTGTCTACAAGGGGAAGAAGGATCCTGGTCAGCCAGGGTCGCACCATCACAATCAGTATGGACGCCTCACTGTGGGGTGATTGTCTGAAACAACAAAAAATTTAAAATTACAAATTCGTCATCACACTTACACGGTCAAGTCCTGGTGGCAACAATCACATGCAAAGAGGAAATCTTTTCGATAGCATGTGTCTATGCACTGTGCACCGCAACTGAGAGAAAACAATTCTTTGAAAACATTCCTACTCTCACTCTCTCACCAGATACCATTTTGTTAGGCGATTTCAACTGCTGGGATAACCCTGATATGGATTGATGGCCTAATCCCAGGGTAAACCACCTGGACACATTGAATTCCGCACAATGAAGGCATCTCTTGGCCTACAGGATGCTCTCCCCCCAGTTCACCACTCCTTCCCCACATGACGCGGCCCAACATATGCGAGGGAACGCTCATATTGATGAGTTGCATTGACCACATTCTTGTCCCGCAATCCCACTGCTCAAGAATCTCCAAATTTAAAACAAAAAAGATCAATTTTTCTGACCCTGATTGGTTACGGTGCAGTTAGCACCAATCCAATCCCACACGCAGGTGTCGCCTTGGAGAAAGCTTCACATTAGAAAATATAAAATTGCCTGAGATATCCAACTGGGTCAAAAACGAGGCTACGAACCCAGAATTCACAGCCCCATTCACTATGGATCTCATTGGAACATGGGAAAATTTCAAAAAGAATTTAGTCAACAAAACCTGACATATTGTATCACATAAGTACATCGCAGACATGGCCACAATCAAGTGTACCTTGGTGGAACTAGTACACCTGGAGATAAACACTCTGAGATCTTTCTATAGCCCCAACTGGGGACGCAAATGGGCAGAAATATCTGCCTGACTTACCAATCTCATCTTCAAACACCAACACTGAATAAAAGTATCAAACAAAGGTAAGTTCATAAAGGAAGGAGAAACCTGTTCAACATACTTTTTCCTCCAATTTCACTTCTGTGGAAACCAGCCCGCATGCACACAGGTCCACAAGACCAACGGCACTGTGGCAACTAACCCTGAGGAGGTCAAGGTGGAAGTACACCGTTATTACACTGAATTATATCGTGAAATGCCAACAGATTCACAAAAAATTAAAGAATTTATAAACTGCTGAGATACAAAGTACACCACCAAATTACAACATACTATCCCTAATTACACGGGAGGAGCTTTGGGAGACAATTCGCGGTGCATACGTAGGAAATGCCCAGGGCCTGATGGGATACCCTACGAATTTTACAAAAATATTTTCAACAAATCGCCTCCATCCTATTGGCGTCCATGAACCAGTGCTTGTTGGAACCACGCCTACTACCAGGAGGCCATGAATCCTACGTTATAACCTTGTATAAAAAGGGTGACAAGTTGGACCTGTCCAACTGGCGCCCAATTGCACTCTCCAACACTGGCACAAAAATTCTAACAAAAATTTTAGCAGCCAGATTAGGCGCAATTGCCTCTGACGTCCTTTCACCCAACCAGTTTGGGTTTATACCAGGGCGTTCAATCTGGAACACTATTCACCCTGTTTCAAACATTTGCCAAACCAAAGCAACTGGTGCCCTAGTCTTCTTGGATCAGGAAAAGGCGTATGACCGAGTTAGCTGGCCATACCTAAAAGAATGTCTACATGCCTTCAAACTCCCACTAAGATTCATAAAATGGGCGATGCTCCTAACAGAATCTGCAACCATGGCTTTATGCGGCCCTGTATTCCTAATAAACAAGATTAAACCACACAGAGGGCTCAAACAAGGGGATCCCCTCAGCCCACTGCTATACAATTTCAGCTTTGACATCTCCTCCGAGTAACTGAATCACGTCTCATGGGGATAACCGCATAAGGACTATCAACAGTCAAGATACTGGCCTTTGCGGATGACTGCATAGCAGGTATAGCAAACAATGAAGATGCCCAAAAGCTGGAACGCACTCTAGAGGAATACTCCAAGGTGAGCAATGCATCACTCAACAAAAGAAAGGCAGAAATCATCCTCTTAGGCAAATACACAAACAACTGGGCCACAACATCAGAACCTCATACCAACACACGAAGAAAAAACCCATTCATTTTACTCTTTGCAACACCTCCCACCACCACTCCTGTCTGACACCTTAGAATTTGGCTAGAATCAGGGGGATATTCTAATGAGACAATGGAAAGTAACATGTTACAACGGGTATCCAAACGCGTCACCTCCCTCAAGGGAAAAACCCCAGGATTAACAGGGAGAGTTATAGTTGCTAACTCGCTCATCACCCCAATACTATGGTACCCAGCCCACCCGATCGCCTTCTCACCTACCTTTATAACTTCAATCCGCAAACTTATCCAGGGCTGGCTTTGGCCTGGATCCCATCCTCCCATATGGATGGAAACACTATTTGGCCCACACTCAAGCGGAGGCATGGGACTAATGGATTTTGAGAGCCACGCCAATCACATCCTAGGTACCTGGATAAAGGAAGTCCTTGCTCCAGACCTCCTGCAACAACATTGGTCCAGAGCAGCAAGGACTAACTTTGCACAGGCGCTCAAATTAACCAACCCACATAGCCCACCCAGACTACTTACATACCTTGCCAAACACCCTACTGCTATGGGTCCGCATGGAACCTCCCCTCATTTCAAACATAACTTCCAAACTATCCGCCGTATGGGATGGAACATAGAGAACACGGGCACTATACAGGGAAGGGGATGACCCAGCCCCCAATTCAAATTAAGAAACCCAGAAAACCACCCCATAGAGATATACTCGCAACAACACCAAACATAGCTAGGATAGAATACCTAGATATGTTGAACATTCACTATGATTTAACCACACAGAAGGCAGTGTGGAAAATGATTTACCACCCACTCCTACAGCCGAGTATAAGAGCAAACGCCTGGTGTTGTCTGAGATGGACCTATAGGATGGCGGATCGCTCCAACTCCCTCCACAAAACATGCGCAGTATGTGGAGGGGAGGGATCCCTACATCACCACTTAGAAACATGCCCCCCAACAAGAGCTATATGGCAGGAAGTCGCACGCCTGCTTAGGATCCAAAACAAACAGGAATTCTCGATATCAAAAGCATCTTTATGCTCCAGATCGAGTCACCAATCCCATCTACCTACTGCACACTAATAATACCCATTGCAATGTGGACAATCCACACAATTGTATTAGATCATTCAAGGGCACGGTTCCAACCATTCATGGGGTTATTAACGGATTCCATGTCCAATTACTGGAGCACTTTCAAGCCTGGCTCTATGGATATATGAGATTAAGGCAAAAAGCGCTCATAGAATCATGGTTCCCACTCTGGTTCCTCCACACAGACCCTTTCCTTCACACCTGCTCCATAGCAGGGGAAACCCCCTCAGAGTAGCGTACCAACCCCCCATACCTGGCAGTCCCGCCGGCAACAGGGGTAACTTGAGTACCCTGGGGTGCCCAATTTTATATTTGTCAGTTATTTCCTTAGTTTTACGTATATTCAGTAATGTCTGTCCCCCTGGTCGGCTTACCTCAGTTAAATAAAAATATAAACTTTGAAGGACGCACCTATAATCAGTATCTAGATTTCTGAGAGCAATCCATCAGATACCAATGATCTTGGGACAATTGGCTGAGGATACTAAAACACTATTAGCAACATGTTTTTGGCTGTGATGAAGCAATTGCTGAAATAATAATAGATATATGATTTGATTATTTATGGCTAATGGGGTGAAGTAAATCAACTTAAATAGTGATTTAAGGTTCAGCTTTAAGGTGGTGAGAAATTAATTATAACTTTTTGATACTACCTATAATTGGTGATAGTGCCCAATAAACTTAAAATAAAATTTATAGGGGTGATTTGTCATGCAAAGCTTTATTATTAAATAATTTAGTGTATTGACATCAGTGTATAGGCAAGACCAATCAGCACATTATTCTAATAATTAATTTGAGTAAAAATTTAATGTTATAAAATATAATTTCTTGTCGTTGGTTAGAAAAAAAATCAACATTTCCCCACACTTGACCAAACATCAGGGAATAAAAATCAGTGGGGTCAAATGGGTTAACTAGAATCAATGGCTGTTAAGCTGACTTTATGCCAGTATCTCCTAAGGAACTCAGAATGCACTAAGTTAATAATGTAACCCTTGATTTTATCTTTCAGTGTAAGCATCAGTAGACGTTTTATGTATAGTCTCAAAGGCCTTTTGCAAATGTGCTAACTTGCTAGTTCAACCAAACCCATGATTATTGTAATATAAGACCAACTTCCCTATGGTAAAGTTGGGTAAATTTCCATTGCTCCTGATTACCACTTCAATAAAACTTTGTTTTCCTAGCCTGTGCAGTAAAGTAGGCTTTATATGACACAGACTTAAGGGTTGAGTGAGTTTTGCTAGATATTGAGTAGAAAAAATGTTTTATTTGTGTTTGCACAAGTATATTAGAGGGTATTGCAAGATAATCCGCATATAGGAACTAAAACGGTGATATACCTTTTGGTGAGTGAGAGGCAATATCATAGGCAAACACAGTGGATGTCAAGAAAAAAATTACAACTGAACAGTTTGCCTGAGTTTTACTTTTGGAATACCAACAAGTATACCATTTACTTGGTCCACTGTATCATTGATTTTAGTATAATAGGGAGTAAATGATATCCCTTATTTACCCGTCAAGCTGTTTAGCTTATGTAACACATGAGAAGTAAACTTGTTCCCATTATTTATTAAGATAGATTTTGGGCATCCTTGCTGATAGAGGATATCTTTTAAAATAAACATATCCATCATCATGGAGCCTAGTGTAATGAACAAATCCTGCTGCATTTGACCAAAACTGTTAGGGATCAGCATATCTGAGAAAAGCAAAAACCTGAGTTGGACCAAAAACATCTTATTAAAGGTAAAAAATGGGCCGCAATATGCGAAAAAATACTGATAAAACTTTTGGAATATAGTTCTCTTCTAAGTGAAGGGAGGCTTTTATTCCAAAGGTCGCAAAACTGGATGCATGAGAAAGAAAATAGGCCTAAGGATAGCGGAATTCTTGGCTGCGCTATCAGATTGATAGCTATCAATAAGATAAACAGTTGGGCGCAATTAATTGGTCTGGCATCACGCACCAACAGGAGTTCCACTGAGATCCTGCAAAGTAGGTGGAAAATGAGTTATATTAAAGAATTGAATGCCATATTTTGTTAAAACAAGATCATGAAATCAATTTTTTTCAAGATGGAAGCATTGTTGGGCGTCATAGGAGGCGAGGGGGAATGAGGTGCAGCTGAAAATATGGTATCAGATTCCTGGACATTCAACAAATCTCTTAGCAGCCCAGGTTCTTCAGCATGGCAGCCCACGGGCTTGAACTGCTGAGGTGCAACATTGGCTAGTTGGATGTGGCGTGAGGACTAACAGAAGGGCGCATGTTGTGGGGCTCAAGGGATGATGGCGTTATGGGTGCACTCAGCCCCAATTGAGGACATTAAGGTAGGTATAAGTGCAGTGATAACCTTGGCGGCATGCATACTTTGTACTTGGTACCATTGGCAGGGATGTAAAAAGACCTTGAAATAATTTATTGGGATGAAGCTCACAACATTAGAACAAAGCGGTTAGGGATTGGCGTATCTGAGAAAATCATAATCTTAAATTATACTATGAAATTTTTATCTGAGGTTAAAAATGACGAGAAAATGCGATACTAACCAATAGACTTATAAGATGATGTTCTCATGAATTCAAAGGGAGACTTCTATACTGAGGGTCAGCAAAACTGGATGCACGAAGCACTCAAATAGGACATAATTCGTTTAATTTTTAGCTTCACTATCAATTAACAAACTATCATCTTGATAAACATTTAGGAACAATCAATTGGTCTTTATTCAAGAAACGATGGAAGCCTGTTAAGCTTCAGCAAGGTAGGTGCTCAAAACAAGTCACAATAAAATAGTGAATGCTATGATTTGGTAATCCCAACTATGATACCTAAGTCCTTAATTGCCTTGGCCTCCAACCACTTGGGAGGTGATAAATGGGTACTATATACTTTTTTTCTCATAACTGTTTGAGAGTGATACTATACTATTAATAGAGATGGTGTGCCAGGTGAAATGGACTTAAATAATTGATTGGAGGTGGCCTTCCACTTGGGGGCTTTGGCACGGCATTCTTTGCAACAGCTTAGAGTCTCATGAATATCAGATGCATTGATCCTCAATAGTAGTTCTGTTTTAACTGATCAAGAGCTTATAAAACGCCTATTCCCTGTCACTTTATGGGTCCCAGAAATGGTATCAGTTCTCTCTATTGGTCATGATATTCAATATTGCTGTTTGTTAATGATCTTATTAATCTTACATTCTTAACAATAGTATTCTTCCTTATATTTTCCTAAGGAGCGTAAACCTCCTCTGGTTCATTGCTGTTTCGTTGGGATAGCACCTTATAAACTAAATCATCATCCAAAGTAGCTGCTAAGGCCATGGTGGGAATTCAGGTTAAGAAGTTGGCATTTTGATGTTTTACGCCAAGAAAGTGCTGGTTTTCAAAATCTATAGGGCTGTAATCCCAAAGCACATTGATCCAGCCACTTTAGCTCTCTAAGATTTTCTATCAAAAATGTAGCGTGGTCAGTTACTACCATAAAATATACTATGTAAAAATATACACAAATTGTTTACATACATAGATAACTGCTAAACACTCTTTCCAAATACCATGTAGTATCATTTGTGCACATTTAACGTCAGCTACACTAAGACATGGAGTCATTAACTCCATTGGAGTCAACTTATAACACCGCCACTATTTAGGTTCTAGTCCCTATAAACAGTCTTTAAAGTTTGTTTACATTATTATTAGCGTTTTGGTGATGAAAAACCTCAATTTTCAAAGACCAATTGCAGCTCACCATCTACTCATATTGTACTCTTTTTTAGGGAAGTGAAATAAGGGCTCACCTATTTTATTAAAGTTTTTGATGAACTGGCAGTAGTAGTCAACCATTTAAAAGCACCTTAATTTCACACTTAGTAATCTAAAGTACCATTTTCTCAATGAGTTCAATATAGCAGGCTGGGGATGTAAGACATTATTGTCAATAACAGTCCTCTAGTTTTTGAGTTGTTCTCAGAAGAAGTTTCATTTACACATCTTAATCATAAGATCATCTTTGGCGATACAGTAGAAGACTTTCACTAAGTGTTTCAGGTGCTCAATAAATTCTATGAAAAACGTATATACCATTAAGATGTACTAAAACATAGATGATAATTTAATCACCTAAATTACTGTCTATAGACCGCTGAAAAGTTGTATGTTTTTGTACAACCCTTGCGGTATCTGAGTGGGTTGGTAAAGGCTCTGGAAGTATCACTGCGCACTTTGCCTGTTAATTTTATGTAAAGTTTGATCTGCAATAACTAGAAACTAAAACCATGACTGAAAAGTATTGTGCGCCGCCCAAGCGGTCAAATGCATCATCAATTTGTGGTAACAGTTAATAAATTTTCTCAGTTATGATATTTGGCTTCCTATATTCAAATATTATTTAATTGGATCTGTCTTTATTTTTAAAAATCAACAATAGGGAGGCTAAGGACCCTTGGAGGAAACTAACATCCCCAGTCGCTTAATATGATTTATTCCTTTATTTAACACTTCATAGGCTACATTTAAGCGGTTAATAGGATGCAGGCAAATTGGCGGGTGATTACCAGTATCAATATGGTGTAACAAGTCTTTTGATCAACCCAAATCAAAGTCGTCCTTAGAAAGTTATCAATTTAATTTTCAAAAAGGATCAGTGCTTGGTATTTTTCCTCTTCAGATAACCCAGAAAGTTGCTTGAGAGGGAAAGAGAACAAACAGAACAACCTTTGTTGCTTTAACCCAAGTTCATCCAAAGTACTAGTGGTTGATACCTTGCACTCTATCAACTAGTGAAAGGTGCAAAATAAATCACTTTTGCCAGTTAATCTGAAGAAGGTACAAATCTAGATTAGCTACTGATACTGGACGTTGACATGGAATACTAGTATAAACCTAGGCTTAGCAATAGGTTTTAAGTTAGACTGGCAGAATGGCTCAAATATCTTGTAGTATAAACTCTGGAGAATTTTTATATATATTTATGCCAAACTATGATTTGATGTCCCGCCATTATGGATATACGTTAATTAGTCCTAAGTGGAATGCCCTCTACATCCAAAATGAGGCTGCGTAATCCCTTGTTACATCCACAAATTTGTTGATAGCAAAATGACACCAACTCATCCTTAAACACGAGGTTAACAAGCCCCTGATTATGAGGCGCAGGGTCCTCATTCTTCCAGTTGTAAAAGAGCGATTGATTTTGTCCTAGTATCTCTAAAGTGCTTATTTCAAAGTCATTCTTGACCCTTAAGTCCTCATAAATGAGGGAAAAAGAGAAGGTGTTCATTATTTTTAAATCAATAATGGGAGTGGATACTAATAGTGAGCAAAACAAAGATATAGGGCACTATATTCTCTTAAAGGAATAAACAACTTGGTCCTTGTTTTACCACATTCTTTATGGTGGTCTATGTCCAGCGCAAACTTAACTTCTTTAAAAGCTTAATGGAAACAATCTTAATTGATGCTCCACTGTCTACATTAGCTCTTACTTTGAGATTATCTACTGTAATATTGATGTAGGTGCACATAAAAAATAAGCATCAGAAGAATATATTGTTTTATCAAAAAAGTGTGAGATTGATTTAAAAATATGTTTGAAGGTTCTACATAGTTGTTGATTTTTCCCTTCAAAGTCCCAATATATATGACCTTGTGGGCCAAGTCCAACGTGAGGGTATCACAAGGGGTGACTGGAAGCTCTTGTTGTTCTACCTGCTGAACGTAAGGCTTCAATACTAGTTTCTATGCCAATTTGCCCTCACTTTCCTTCTAAAAATGGGTGGTCAACACACCATAAAATTAGCCAAGACTTGATGGAATGCTGGCGATAGGGCGTTGTTGTCAAACTTTTCTTTGGTGAGTTGTTGCTCCTTGGGGTTTTCTTTAACTAGGCTTTTTGATGGCTATTGGAAGTGGAATATCCAGTTTTACCTAATCTGTCTTTTATTGGATCATCTTCCTGTAATTGGCTCAAAACATAACCTTTCATTTTGCTAACATAGCATAGCAACGTTTTTCAATATGTCCTAGCTTTTTTCATATGTGACATGAGATTTAACCGTCATCAGATTACATTTAATGGTGGCTGTAAGTCTGGCCAAATCTTTCTATTGGAAGATGGTCCTATTGCATATCTTGCAAGGCTCACATTGGCTTTGTTGGAAACCCTCAAAAGTGGTGGTGCATCAGCGGAGATAAGTTAAATATGAGATTCCTATGTTCTAATTCTAATCTGGTATTAAACCACAGTCAATTTAAAGGTCTCTCAGGAATGAGCAAAACAAAATCTGGGCTTTAAAGCTATTTAAAACGTGGTACACAAATAGAGTCCACGCCTCAAAAATAAAAAAAATAACAAAAACTAATATTGGTTCATCCTTTCTATGGAGAAGTTAAAACTCTGATTTATGGGTGGTCGTCCTTTCTTCTCCGCCAAACTATTCATAATGAGGTCCTTTTGTTTAGGTAAGTCGAACTGACTTCACTTAATTTTGGTATACATATTTCTGACTTTCAGAGTCAAGAAAGTTCAATAGAAGTGACAGCTTAGCAAACTTGTGGGCACCCCCATGATAATCTTGATTAGGATGATAAAATTATACCCGTCTACATTCTTATTAAACCTTGGTAAGTTAATATGTTCATGTGAAAATTGACTTTCTTGGCTGCTGGTTCAAAAACCCGCATTGATCCTGTAAAGCTTTATAAATTGAATGGATGAGGTGTGAGAGAAAGATGTCCTTGATCTGCTGGAGCAAAATGAGTGGATGGTGTCAAAGTAATGCGAGTTTAGGTGCTAGAAGTATTACAAACTGTTTGTAATGGAATCTTGAAAGTGATGTACTCCAAAGGATTGGGTGAAGAGCCTCTAAAGTATCAAGATGGTTTAAAACTCCTGTAGTGGAATGGATGTGAGAAGCTGGGCACATTCACAAAAGTGGCGCCTTAAAACCTCAGTTTAGATTCATCAGGGATGGTTAATTAAGCATCAATAAAAATCTTTAAGGGTTTTTCACTTGACTGATACTGGCGGCACTTACAAAGGTCGTTTTGAATCTCCTTTCTAAATTGATCCATCGTCTTTTGAAAGATGGCGGCTTTCTACTATCTATGTTATAACATGATCAAGCTTTTGGTTAGAAGTCATGAGATCAGTTTTCAAAATATTTTTTTCTAACCAGTGACCTTATTTCTGTTTCTAAGCTTACAATTAGAGACTCAGGGAAATAACTTGCTTGTATAAATCAGTAAAGGAGTGAACAGCTCCATTAAAATCTGCGTCAAGGCCATCAAGTTGGAATCAATTACATTCAATATTGCATAATAATAATTTTACTAGGAAAGTGTGGCCTAATAGAATTTCCAATGGTTGGCCAACGTGCCCATCAATTTGGTTAGTTAAACGGCTAATAGATTTGTTTTAATCTGTTGGGCCTCATACCTGGCTTCTTCAGCTGCCGTGTATCACTCTATTTCTACCTTAAGGTAGTCTCGCCTTGTGTACAATGGTAAATGTTGACCACTGTTATTATCGCTATTGGCTTAACCACTAAAGTAAAGCCAAAGAGTTAATTTTTGGTTGCCCAAAAAATGTCCTGTTTGGAGATTCTAGCTTCCTTTTGGGATGGCATTATGTGGCAGAATGGCTCGTGAAAGGCAATAATAAAGCACTTTCATGTTAATTAGGGTTTAAAATTGGCAACTATCTTTGGTCTCAAATTATAGTGCGATTGTTGAAAAACTTCAAAAGGATGTATATATTAAGATATAAAAATCTAGGAGAATTTAGAACTAAAATTTTATTGCGTCAAAGCTCTTTAAAATTTATAGCATATATGGGAATCTTATGGCTTGAAGAGCATATGGGACCTCCTCAATTAGGATCTTCACTACTCATCCTTTATGAGGGATGAGCAGTGGTCGTATATTCTGTTGACGTCAAGACTGTTGTGCCACATTGTCCTGGGACTACCAGGCTGTAAATCTGGGACCTGAAATACAAATTTACCCAGGCTATCAATCAGTGGCTCTGTCCAGGTTGTATCTTATAATGATTCCTGAATCCTCACTATTGGTTCTTTCCCATTTGGGTGCATTGATTTATTAAACAATAATTTCTTTGTGTCATCAAGGCTTACATATAAAGGAGGGCGTTTGAAAAGCTTTTTATTCTGATCTTTAATAGGTTCAGATTGTACGCTTTTATAATTTATGACAGTGCCTTCTCAGATCTTGCCTGAGGGGACATAGGCCCAAAGGGCCTACCATGAACCATATCAATCATGGTGCCCTGGACGACATATGCAATGGAATACTAGAACCTGCCTTATAAGATGCAACATGGGCATAACAAGAAGGTGTCAAGCTTGTTGGGGCATTCATCAGGGCGATTATGATAAAATAAGACAGGATCTCAAACTTTAGAAAGTTGAAAAGGCTTTTAATGAGCGTAAAATTTTATAGTCTTCTTTCTAATGGTCATAAAAATACTTGGGTGTCAAGCGCTTAGAACCTGATGATTTTGTTGGCCATTGACCTCATAATTGACTTGGCAGTCTCAGGAGTTGAAGAATATATCAGCAATTGGACACTGCATGGTAGTTGGGGTTTTCTCCCATAATTGGCTCAGAGGGATGACATCTTTATAATTTGGTGATAATTCATATGTTAGCCACCAAGGCTGATGGCAGATAATGATTCCATTGCATGTGATTGGTGTTCTTCATCTTATGCAGAATAGATATGATAGTATCATTTTCTTATTCCACTGCCTCATTAGTTAAAGAATTGTTGTGGCAGTGAAGTGTTTGCATGTACCAAACAATGACATTAGTTTTTGCACACTTTTTACACAAAATTTAACGTGTTGTCAAATTAAGACCCTCAGGCATCTGTGTTGTGTGAAAGTGAAGTGGAAAAGGAATAAGGCTGTAACTTTTATGGTGGTGACAGGGAAAGAGCTAGCCTTGATTCACTTGGTTAAATGGTCAATGGTGATTAGGATGTAGCAATGGCTCTGAGACCACGTGGATAAAGCCCTACTACATCAGCACTAACCAGGCTAAATGGCGACAAGGGAGCCACTTTTTGATGGTCTTATTTGGGGCTGGACAATCCTGTGGAAACTAAGGTTAAACGGGCTTTAATACCTCATGTAGGGTTTCAGGACTATGGTCCCATTAACATTATTTTCAAACCACATATCTTTTTGATGGCTCCTTATCTTACGCTAGAGTGGACCTAAATATAACTTAAGTTCATGAAAAATGGTCATATATAACGCAATCATTTTCTATTAGTTAGTTTAAAGAGCATACCATCTTTAATATGAGTGCCCTTTGTCATAGTTTGTAACTCCTTCTTGGTATTTGGTGTCTCCACCTCCCATCTGTCCAGTCAGCCAATATGATTGATAGTTAGTTTTTTAAGGTACTAACATAATTAAGGTCAGCATCCTCTACAACTCACTTGCATTCTGGTGGGTAGTACCAGCTTATGGAATATATAGTAAAGTCATAACTCTGTCTCTGTGGTGACCAAATAGTAAGCCTCCCATCTGGATTCTTCATATGTAGGGCCATCTGAGAGAGGCATGATTGGTGAAGATAGTGAAGTGAGTTCAATATAGATAGGGCCAAAAATCTTTATTGTAAGAAGTACAACAAACATTACCTTAAGCTAAGCTTTAGTTCTGCTGGGAATGGAATAGGGGTTTGTTGAGATATTCCACTAGTACCTCTATATTCTAATCGTATAACTGATCCAGAATGGCCCCTACAGATTATTACTGGAATAAAATAATAATGATAAAGGCTGATCAAAAAAAGTGTATGAAAATAGAATGGTTAATTATAGCACCCTAAGAAGATTAAATGCATGATCCTGCTCAGGAATCTATTTGAGGGATATGTTCTTATGAAGCAGATAGACAATAGTTTGAATAGTCAGAAAACTTCAGGATGAACTGTCTGTAGTACCCCACCATCCTAAGGAAAACTTGGATGTCTATAAGGCTTTGGCAAGAAGTCATTTTCCTAATATCAGTAACATTGTCAAAAGAGGTTAAGTCCCTTGCTTGTTAACTTTATGATTGAAGAACTCCATCTTAAATTGGATAGACGAGTATTAAGAAGCTTAAGCTTAATAATGCCTGACTTAGTTGGTTAAATACTTGACAAAGATATTATAAATGTTCATTTAAAGTTTTAGAGAATACCATGATGTCATAGAGATAAACTACAATGCACAATATTGTTGGAATTTTTATAATTGATTGCATTATCAATCTCAGTGTAGATTAAGCTCTAATTTATTTTACTTTTTGTAAGAATTAAGTTCAAATTTAAATTTGCATTTTTAAATTTAAATTTTATTTGAGGTGGGCTGACCTGGGGACATTACCGCACCAATGAAGGGAAGTGAAGAAAATAGGATAGGAGGATAAAAAATGGAAAAACTCCATGCATGCATATGATAGGCCAGGAAATCCATAGACCGCCTTTGCTATTTAATATCTCAGTTTGGGGCATTGATGCGCAAAACCAACACAGTCATAATTGTCCCCTACCCAAAGTTCATCTTTCAGGATTGAACTTGGGGAGGCAGTGGTAGTAAGTCCATACTCTACCACCGGGGTATCCTCCTCTCTGTACAATCATTTTCACCCTTATGAATTAAGCTTTTTGATTGTTAAAAAACAGTCTATTGTTTGGCAATGGTTGCTGAATAAAGGGCTACTAGTAATTCATCATCGGATTTTAAATCCAATGATTAGTTTTGATTTATTTTTGGGATCATCCCCTATAATTAACAAGTAATTTGATAAGGGCTTGATAGCAAAAGTCAGATTTCTATGGTGAATTGTTCAGGCTGAGGCGCTAAACAATTAAAATGTTTTCCAAAGCTACAGGAGCATTTTTTCTGCTTGATCTGGCGGTAGCTTGTAAAAGTAACCAGGCGTTGCAACCCCTAATAAAATTAGTGTTTGGATCCTGACACTAATAGATGGCTGCTGAAGCGTGGAGGTTGCCTTACAGGGAATTAACTAAGGTTAAAGAACCTGCTATGTTTGGAAGTTTTTCCCAAGGTTTAAAGTTTGTGGAGGATAATTAATTACTCCTCAGTAATCCAGCTGAAAAGTTGTGCAACTTTAACCCTACTAAAAACTAAATATTATTTGTTAAAGGGCAAATTTCAATAGTTAAATATAAATATTTTTACTACTAAAATGAAGATTTGAAGGGAATACAATCTTATGTTGATTTCTCACGTTTAAAAAAGAGTAAACCAGAGTGGGGCTGAAGCCGCTTGTAAAGATCTCAACGAACTAGTTGTCACCATACATCTAGTGCCCTCTATATTCTTTACAACAAGTCCAAGCCTGTGCAATTAACTTACTAAAAAGTTTACACATGACGCTCATTACATGGGGTAGTTGAGTCAGGTTAAAGAATAACACCATGTCCTCCATTCAGAGTGAAATCCAGCAGTTATGAAAGGAGCTGGAGAGCGTGACCCAGACCACCCTAATGTCAGAAGCTCACGCTAATTTAACCAAGTGGAGGAACGAATTTCCAAGGTGGAATATGAAACCAACATTGTTGTGGAATACAATAACAAATTATTTTTAAATCTCCGAATTAGAGCAAAAATATACTAAAGTTGTTAAGGATCACCTCATATTCAAATTTCACATATCAAGCAGAAGCTAGAAAAACTCGTTTATTATGAGAGAATCATGGTCAGCTCCTGAAACAAGTCCAAGAGATGGAAAAATATAAATGTCCCTGTGTTCAGGAGGAAACTGAAATTTATGTCAGAGCTTATATGAAGATGAAAGTAATGTCGAGAGCATTCAGCCCATCCAAAATATGCCAAGAGCTTTTGCCGCCATTTTGGTTATAAACCCCAAAAACACCAACTAGCTTAGAAAGCTGGTTGCACTGCTCGTCCTGAAAATGAGCCTGTGGAAACTGAAGAATCTTGGGCCACCCCAAGATTACCAACGTTCCATCAGGATAATGCCCCAGCTTTCTTCAGACTCTTCGAAATGACCATTTTTGTATGCAGAGATTGCCAAAAAGCTGTTATTGTTATTAATTTCTTCAATAATGATTGCCAGAATTTGTTATTACCTCATTTAAAGGGGTAGAACTGGTCCTATAATGAGACAAAAACGCGGTTATGATGAAATTCAGTAGCCCTGAACAAGTGGCTGACCAAAATTAAGATTCATGGGATTACAATTCTGAAAAGATGAAACCATGGGTGAATCTGTTAATCATTTTTTCAAGTGGCGTTAATTTAATGTGAGCTTATAGCATGAGTAATTTGATGCTTGAATTGTAATGAAGGCAGCGCTCTGGCCTTATTGGGATTTAAATCAATCTATGGCATCAGCACTTACTAACAATTATTCCACCTCTCAAATAGTGGAGCACCTGAAAACGTTGCCTCAACTTTCAATGCACCAAATGAAATTAATAAACAACTTCCTTTTAATGCAAATTTAGCCAAAAAACCCAAAGTAAGAAATTTTCCAGCCAAATGGGGAAAAACTCTGATGGACCAAAATGGCCTATCAATAAGACGTGCATCACTTGTAACAGATATGGAAGTATAGTACTATATGCTGCTCAGTGCTGGAGGAAAATAAAGGATCAGGTGAAACTTTTCCAGGTTAAAGAAAAAGATGACAATGAGGAGTCAGGAAAGGGCCATGTAGTCTATATGAGGAACAATTTAGATCTACAGGTTGCCTAGTTCCACCAGATGAGCTTCAGGAAATTGACATTTCTGACATATTCACCAACGAACCTGCTTACAATACTTCCCATAAGGGCATGGATACAAATGTCAATGCAATAACTTAAGCGAAACAAAGGTAATTGATCCCAAAATTATATCAGAAGTTGCTTGACCCTACAATTGCTAATTATTGAAAAGGCCCAAAATGGTGATGATTAAGATAAATTTCTAAATTAAAAAGTGGAAGATGTTAATGTTTTTGATTCCTATTACACTTACAAGGAATCATATCCTTATATATTCACCCAAATTATTCATACTCTGGATTTGGCAACCAATGCCACTATACATATACTAAACAATATTTTACAATACTCTAAGTGTTCTAATGTTGACATTTTAGTTAACCAAGCAGAAGTTTGGGCCATAATCAATGGTGGCGCTCCAATCATTATTTTTCTACCAAACTGGTAAAACGTCTGAAAATTTACTGATATAGCACATCAAAAGCATTATGGGACAACTGGGCCTAACCCTACTACTTCCTGTGGGGATTATAGTGCTTTACCCCTTCGTTTTAGATCTCTAGTAATTACAAGCCGGCGATCATCCTACCTAATTAGAATTATGATATTCTCATTGGCACTTAATTAATGTGAAAGTTTAGAGTAAAGTGTGACTTTGAGCATAATACTTTGACAATCTTGGGTCAGATGCTGCCATTGATTTATATCAAAAGGGGGATGCTCCCTTAACACAGGAAAATTAATTTTATACATTGGTGTATAAAGATGGCATCATTTCAGTTGATTATAAACTAATTGGAAAGAAGATTCATCCGCTACCAAAATGTATGACCAAGAACTGAGGGATTCTGATTCGAGTGAAAAAGGAATTGACCATTATTCCAGGGATGCAGAAAGTGGTTAATACTGGACTGACGTTGGAAATCCCTGAGAATTTATATGTTAAGTTTGAGGCTCCCTGGTGAAGATCAAGAATTGAACCTTGGGTAGTATCAGGGATTCTAATTCCTGGTCATGGAGAAATTCATATCTTACTAGCCAATTTGGGAAAATGCCAATTGAAATCAAGTGAAATCAATTAGTTGCATTCATTTAGATGATTCCAATAATGGAGTTCCATTCTTTCCATGAATTCAGGGATTTAAGTTAATTGAGTTTTTTGGAATCTTTATATTTAACTGAGATAAGCTGACCAGGGGATGGACATTACCAAACTAAAACTAAAATTATAAAAAAATTAACAATACAAACAAAACGCCCAAAATGGATGGATCAATTGAATCATACCTAACAAATATCCAACCAAGTGGGTAGAAAATACTGCTATCCCTCCATGGTGGACGGGGAGGGGGGGATTGGGGGGCTCATCTTCAGCTGCATCCATATCATTCCATAGTAGGGTGCGTATTAAGGCAGAAAATAGGGGTGTGGGGCATCTGCAGTATGGGGTTCAATATCTCTGATGACTGGAACTTCTGAATAGTTGTTAGCCATCATAATGCCACCGATGTAATCGGCCAAAGCGTCTTCAGCTTTGAGGTGGGCATCTGGGAATTTAACAAATGTGGCAATGTTGGTTTGGGTTATTTTTGCTTTCAGATTCCGTGCTACTGTTACCACGTTCTGGATGGCTTCAATGACGTTTTTGTGTAAAGTTTTCATGTTGATCTTACTTTGTGCAGTAAGATCTTTAGGAATAACGGGACGTGGAATTCCTCCTGCAAGCGCAGCCACAGATTTGGCGGCAGCTTTGCGGAGTGGACAGCAATCTGGTGTGGTGGCTGCTTCTACTGCAAGCTGGTGGTTGCTGTAGAACGGTTTGGCGTTGGGTTGTGGGACATATTTCTGAGGCGGTAATTTTGCATCCCATTCTGTGTTACAGAGCCGCTCAACTTGCAGCGATGGTTCTTCAATGATGTTACCTTATTTGTTTACTTCACCCAATAATTCCCATGGGTTTTGGTTGAATTGGATTGAGGAATCAGCGTACGGTTGAGGTTTGTTTGATTCGTTTGTGGACACATGAGATCAAACTGGGATCCAATCTGATGTTTGATTTGAGGGATTATCTATGGCATTGTGGTGGGGAGGAGGCTGATTGGTGGCTGCAGGTGCAGCTGCAGCAACTGGCTTTGGGAGTGGAGGAGGTAGGATTGTGCCCCATACCTTAAAACGTACAGGGTGGGAATCAGATTGGAGGTCAGCGGATGAGTCATCCAATCCATCTGATGTAGTTGAGTAAGGGCATTTGCATTCCGGGTGGTTTAACTCAAAAGATGATGGACAGATCATCCACTCGCCCTCAACGCGGGCCCAAAAAAGATGGTCTGGCGCTGAGGGAATAACGGTGCGCGGCAGAATTGCTGCCGCAATTTTACTAAATTCAGGGATTATTGTGGCATATGCCCGAGGCCCAGAAAGTCATGTGGCCCCATTTGGGACCACAAATTGTAGGATGGGGTTGGAGCCATAGGCTGCCAAACCGGCCATCAGCTCCTGATGGAGCACTTCAGGGGGAGGTGGGTGGGCAGGCCAGCAAACTGGACCACCAAAGTGGTGTCCTCTGGGAGCTGAGTCCAAGTTGTGGGGAGAGGGGTGCCCTGAAATACCAGGGGCACAGTTACTTCAGTGGCAGTGTCAGCTTCGCAGGTGAAGCCAAGGTCAAAATACCCCTTGTAGGGGCAGAAATCAATAAATCTGGTGGGTATCATCACCACCTGTGCCATTTCAATAATGGCTTGGTCGTGGTATGGGAATAGTTTCCCATATTTGACCTTTAGGCCGTAGCACATGTTGCTCCGGGGGAGCACTAGGGGGCAGCATGGTACTGCTTGGGTATGGGCAAGGTGGGCGTCCAGGTCCTTGGGCAGAACAAATCGGCACATGGGTTTGGAATGACTGGGTGAACCAGTCCTAGCGCGTTTTCCTGCTGGATGGAAAATGGCGGGGGGAGTTTCTCTGCTGCCCCACGCTGGAGCAGCCAGTGGAGAATCTGATGACATCAGAGCAAAACTACTATGGGTGAATATGATTTGATTTTTTTAGATTTATGTAATTTGGCTCGTAAAGTTATGCCAAGTGGAAAGAGAGTTTTAGTTTTTGGAATCTGCTGAAAGTATTTATAAGTTAATCACATGGGAACAATACCCTGGATTAGCATAAGATCACCAAAATGAAGTATTAGCTCTATTAGAATAATATCAAATTAATTTTACTTAAAATGACCACAATTTAAAGTGCGCAGAAAATGTTTTAGATTGAATTGACACCAGAGAATTTGCGCTAATTAGAATGAGGCCTAATTGAGATCCAGAGAAGTTGAGGCAGTAGTTTCTGAGGAAATGGAGAAGTTGTTGGAGCATGGATTGCTTGTGCCTTTATCCAGTCCATGGGCTAGTCCAATATTGATTGTCAAAAAGTAGTATGGGTCAAACAGAGTTGTATTTTTTATTTAACTGAGGTAAGCCGACCAGGGGACAGACAATACCAATATATGTAATGGGATAGGGGGAGGTGAAGTATAGAGAGATTTAGGCACCCCAGAGTAGACGAGCTACCCCTGTTGCCAGCTGGTACCGCCAGGTATAGGGGGTTGAATGCTCTTACTCTAAAGGGGTTTCCCCTATTTTGGAGCAGGTGTGGAGGAAGGGGTCCATAAGCAGAAACCAGACTAGGAACCATGATTCAACGAGTTGTTGTTGCTTTAGCCTCATGTAACCATATAGCCAGGCTTGAAAGTGTTCCAGTAGGTGTAGGTGAAATCTGCTGATTGTCCCACGGATGGTAAGCACGGTACCATTGAAGGCATCCAATGCTACGGTGTGGTTTATCCATAGTGCAATGATGACTATCAGGCATTAGAAAGTGGGTAATAACGAGATTAAAATTATAGTGTGAGGTTTCAGGGCAAAGCCTGACATGAAAGATATCCCTGATACATCAGTGTTTATTAATGGAATATATGATATGTAGTCAATTTAAACAATCAAAGATGAAAGAAAAATCACATAGCAAACGAATAACGAGTCAGATGAGTCAGACGAGTCAAATCAAGCCTATTGAATCAAATCAAATCAAACATTGGAACACCTGGGGCCAGGTCTTAGTAGTCCAAACTAGGCAGTAGACTACTATTCTAAGCATTGGTTATCTAAGACAGGAAGAGCCTAAAGAATCTAAAGCAAGATAAGAATCAAGTAAGCCCAAAAGCTAGTTCAATTAGTCTGAAAATTGTATATAAGCTGAATATTTCTAATATTATTCCTTTCAGTCAATAAATTTAAGATGCTTCTATATACTTATTTGATTTACTTGTTTCCAATACCTAGTAAGGTACAAGGATCTTTATTATCAAGCATATATGAATCACATAACTCTGAAATTCCAAATATTTCCTCAAACACAATTTCACAATTACCCACTATCACTGGTATCCTGGCCCTAACAGGGGTTGGTCTAGCTGAAGCTCTACAACCCATATTAGGGCCCAACATACCTATATTCACAGTCATTATATTATTTAACCTTATCCTTCCTTTGTTATACTGGACTCTTAGCTCAGGCATGGCAAGTACACGAGTTGCTATGCCAGACTGGGTTACAGAGATTCCAGTCCCTGACATGAGGAGGCTTTTGGAGATTGACAGCTCCTGGTCATTTTGGGTTCTCAACAGATGTGCAACTACCCGCCATATGGCTCTAGATGGGGGCATACTTTGAGGCGGTGGTGTAGGGTGCCGTCCCCTCCGCACACTGCACAAGTTGCATGAAGAGAGTTGGAGCGATCCTCTGTCTTGTAGGTTCTTCTTAGGCAACGCCAAGTGTTAGCTCTTACCCTTGGCTGGAGAAGCGGATGATGTGTTAGCCTCCATATTGTCTTCTGTGTTGTGAGATCATATGGGATGTCTAAAGCATCCAGGTAGTCAATCCTTGTGATGAATAGGGCCACATCGTGTGTGTCCATCTGGGTGTGGTCATCTGGTTTCCTTAGCGTGAAGTAAGCTTTGGACTTCCCCTTCCCTGACTAGTACCTGTGTTAGTGATGTTCCACCCTATGTGCCGAATGGTAAGGAGGAAAAGTTTGAAGTGAAGGGGGTTTTATGTGATTCCGCCACATTGGGGCGGTTTGCAAGGTATTTGAGCAGGCTGGACAAGTTGTATGGGTTGGATAGTTTGAGCGCCTGTGTAAAGTTGGCCCTCGCCGCTCTATACTAGTGTTGTTGTGGGGGGTCTGGGGCTAGGACTTCCTCTATCCAGGTGCCCAATATGCAGTTGGTGTGGGCCTCAAAGTCTATTAGGCTCATGCCTCCGCTGGAGCATGGGCTGAATAGTGTTTCAACCCGTACAGGTGGCCAGGACCCAGGCCATAGCCATCCCTGGATAAGTGCGCGGATTGTGGATTTGAATGTAGGTGAGAAGGAGATTGCATTGGCGGGGAACCACAGCATCGAGAGGATGATTGAGTTGACAACTGTTACTCGCCCTGTTAGTCCTAGGGGTCTTCCCTTGAGGGAGGCTACGCGGTTGGACACCTGCTGTAGTAGATTTTCTCAATTATCTCATTGGCATACCCCCTAATTCCAGCCATATCTCAAGGTGGGGGACAGGGTTGGTTGAAGGAGATGATGCGAAGGGTAGGATGAGTGGGTTGATCCTTCATGGGGGCTGCGAGGTTTGGGTGTTGTGGCCCAGTTGTTAGTGTAGTTGCCTAGGAGGATTATTTCCGTTTTCCTTTTGTTGAGCGAAGCGTTGCTCACAATGGAATATTCCTCCAGAGTGCGTTCCAGCTATCAGGCATTATTGTTGTTAGCTATACCTGTCACGCAGTCATCCGCAAAGGCTAGTATTTTGACTGTTGGTTGTCCTTGTGTGGTTATGCCCATGAGGCGTGAGTCAGCGATGCAAAGTAGTGGATAAAAACTGAAATTATACAGCAGTGGGTTGAGGGGGTTCCCTTGTTTGAGCCCTCTGTGTGGTATGATCTTATTGGTTAGGAAGCCAGGGCCGCATTCAGCTATGGATGCAGATTCTGTAAGGAGCATCGCCCAGTTTATGAATCTGGGTGGTAGTTTGAAGGCTCTTAACATTACTTAAGGTGAGGCCAACTAATGCAGTCATAAGCCTTTTCCTGGTCTTGGAATACTAGGGCTCCAGTTGCTTTGGACTGGCATATGCTGGCGACGGAGTGTATATTGGTCCAAATTGAAACGCCCTAGTATGAACCCAAACTGAATGGGCGACAGGACTTTGGAGGTTATTGTGCCCAATCTGGTGGCTAAAATTTTTGTAATTAGTTTTGTATCAGTACTAGAAAGTGCAATTGGGCGCTGGTTGGCCAGGCCCAGTTTGTCTCCCTCCTTAAACAGGGATATGACATAGGTTCCTGGCCACCAGGTAGGAGGCGTGTCTCTAACAGGCACTGGTTCATTGATGCCAAGAGGAGGGGGGCGATTTGCTTGAAGTATTTTTTGTAGAATTCATAGGTATCCCACAGGCCCTGGGCTTTCCCTACGTGGTGCACCGCAGACTGTGTCCCAGATATCCTCCTGTGTGATTATGTTTAAGAGGATATAGTCTGGCGTAGCACTTTGCATTCTAGTGGTGTGTATAAAATCTCTAATTTTTTGGGAGTCAGTTGGGGTGACATGGTATAGTTTGGTGTGGTAGTGGTGTACATTCGCCTTGACCTCCGCTGAGTCGTTCTCCATGGTGCTGTCATTTTTGCGGACCTGTGCGCACATGGGCTGGTTGCCATGAGAGCGGAATTGGCGGAAGAAGTACGTTGATCAGGTTTTACCTTCTTTCATGAACTTACCTTTTCTTGATACTTTGATTCTGTGCTAGTGTTCAAAAATGAGGGCGTATAGGCGGGCAGATATTTCCGCCCATTTGTGCCCCCAGTTGGGGCTATAGCCAGATTTTTGGGGTATTGAGCTCAAGGAGTCCAGTTCTGCCAAGGTGCGCCTGATTGTGGCTGTGTCAGTGGTGTACTTACGTGAGGCAAGATGGCGAGTCATATTTATTAGTTCAACTTTAAAATTTGCCCAGATTTTAATGGGGTCTGATATGAAAGGGGTTGCGAATTTTGAATTCATGGCCTCATATTCAACCTAGTCAGATATTTCAGGAAATTTCATGTTTTCTGGGTATAACTTCCTCCAGGTAACGCCTGTGTGGGAGTTCATGTTGGTGCAAGCTGCACAGAAATGAGTTGTTGGTCAGAGAATTTGATCTTTTTTGTTGAGAAGTTGAAGTTGTTTGAGCGGTGGTTTTGGGGGGAGTATGAAGTTGAAGCGGCTCATTGAGATGAGAGTTCTCTCACATAAGTTGTGGCGGGTCATGTGGGGTAGGAGTGGTGACCTGGGGGAGGGTATCATGTATGCCAAGGGATGATTTTATTGCACAGAATTCGATGTGCCCCAGGTGGTATCCCCTGCGGTTAGGCCATCAGTCCATGTTAGGGTTAGCCCAGCAGTTGAAGTCGCCCAGCAGGATGTTATCTGGTGGGAGGGTGAGTGTTAGGACAGCTTTGAGAAATTGTTTCCTCTTGGCTGCGGTGCACAGTGCATAGATGCATGCTATCAAGATTGTGTCCTCATGGCATGTGATTGTTACTACCAGGATGCGGCTGTGCAGATATGAAGAGGAGTTGGTAATTTTTATTTTTTTTGTTATTGCGGATGACCACCCCACAGTTGGATGTCCATAACAATAGGGATGGTGAGACCCTGGCTGTCCAGAATTCCTCTTCTTCTGTAGACAGTGAGTTTCTTGGATGGCCAAGATATCTATAGGGGGTTTTCGCGGGAACTCTAGCTTTTTTGCTTGGGACACTTGAGCCCTGGCTCCCACAATGTTTAACGTCCCTATTGACACTGAGGTGCCCGCGGCACCTAAGGAGCAGTTGGGAGGGCCACCCAGCCCAAACCTAGTTCACATATTCAAGAACTTGGCTCATGTCACTGGGCCAGTCTACTCTGTGTCATCATCCAATCTCTTACCCTGTGCCGATTTTGTGTAGGTCTTGCAGTTTTTAGGGGTTAAGTCAGATTTTCCCGCTTGTAACTCATGGTGGTTCAGTGCGTTGTGCTGATTGTTTTCTGTGGTTGTGGGGTTTGAATTTGTATATGTGGGTCCCACATTTTCGCTTTCAGTGGAGCTGAATTGTCCTGCTAAGTTCTCTTGATTGATATCACATGGTGATTCAGTCGAATTGTTGAGAAATTTTTCAGCTTGGGCATTCTGCTTTGATTGGTTGGCTTGTTTGATTTCCTCAATCTCCTCCTGAATTTGGTTGGGGTCGATGGAGGAGGCTGTGAGTGATGCAGCCTAGGCCACTGCCCACTTTTGGGCCATCTGTACCATTTTCAAATTTTGGTGATACTGGGTCTATGAGGATGTATTGCCCATCCTCTCTCCAAAGGAAGGCATTGTTAGTGTAAACTAATTTTGGCTAAGTCTTCACCATCTTTGTACATGGTGTCATCACAGAATAATGGGGTTGATATGCCCTCCTTCATGGGGCATGCGTGTTCCTTGTGCCCCAATGCGCTGCAGTGGTTGCAGATAGGCGGTGCGCTTTCTGGTGTGATGCAGAATATCTTTGACACTCCCCCATCTGGAGGTGAGACACCACAGTGAATGGGATTTTTGTGAGGTCCTTGGCTACCTCAGGGATCAGGTTGATCACAGCAATTGCCTTTCCTGTGCACAGGTTTGGCATCAGGTGAAACCTCTGTAGTTTAAATAGTTTAATTTCTCTATAGTTGGCAAGTCCAACTTGGAGCTCCTCCTCAATTACCTTGTGGGGAAGGTTGGTAGGGAGTGAGTTGAAAAAAAGATAAACAAAGTGTTTGCTTTATTCCATCTGGTGCACATGGTGCGCACAATTTGTTTGCCCTTGGGGAGGGTGATTTTGACACAGACTTTTGCAGTGGCATCTTCATCTTCTTCAGTTTCAAAGCCCATATCTATCCAGCTGCAGTGGATGGTATGAGTGATAACGTACACTGCATGGGGAAAAAAGGGAGACCTGTGCTTCTCCCACTTTCTCCCACAGAGTTGGAGAATCAACCCTGGGAAAAGTCAGAGCCCATACTCTACCTTTGTTAGGGTTTGGATACTGGATTTCCATTTATAAGCTTTGTTTTGTGGTGAACTTCACAAACCTAATAGTGTCTGAGCTTGTAATTTCTTGGTGGCATTGGTTCCTGGTCCACCTCCAGGGCCTTTCTTGCCCTTTGGCGCACTGTTTTGCCCATTGCCTGATATGGCTTTCGCCCAATTTAATTGTGATTTATTGTTATCACCCATCTCTCCTGTGTGATTACCAAATTTTGCTGATTGAATTTAATCGTGGTAACTAATGTTATCATTACGGGAAAGAAAAGCTTCCAAAGTCTTGTCAAACAGTGTTGTAGTTGACTATCGTCATCTTAATAGAAATCACAAAATAATGATTCTTATCCCTTGCTGAGAATCAATGATGCGTTTGATTAGTTAGGTGGGGCAAAATTCTTTTTTAGTGATGGTCCTCATGTCAGGATATTAGCAGATTGATATGCCACCTGAGGACCAGGAAAAGTATATAGTAATGTCATATAGGCTTTACTAAACTATGAGGATGCCCCAAGGCTTGTATAACACCCCTGCAACTTCTTGATGGACTTTCGATACTATCTTGTCTGACCTCAAGTTATCCTGTGTTTTAGTCTACTTAGATGACATAAATGTATTTAGTTGAACATTCAAGGATCACTTGCAACACTTAGAGGAAGTGTTTAAGAAACTGGTCTCTGCCAAAGATCAAAAACAAGCCACAAAAATGTCACTTCCTTAAGGAGTTAAAATATATGGGCTTAGGTATAAATGAAGATGGACTAAAACCTCAAAACAGAAAAATTGAAGCTATTGAGCAGATGTCATCACCAAAGAGTTTTCATGATGTCAAAGTCTTTTTGAACTGGTCAGTTATTATTGCCAATTTATTAAGGATTTTTCAATTTTATCTGATCCATTATTCCTATGGCTTAAAGATCTGAAAAAAGGGCTCAAATAAAATGAGATGGCACATGGTGCATTTGTGGACTTACTGGCAATATTTGATGATAAGCAAGGAGTGGTGGCATAGCAAAGTGGTTCCTGCTCCACTCTGGATTGGGTTTTGATTGACAGGTTTGAAACCAGCATAGGCTAAAAAAATTCGGCGTGGTATATCTGTCCCAAGGTTGACCCTCCTCGTTTACTTTTTAAATTGATGATAAGCCAAATAGTTAAATATCCAAATTCTGATTAAACGTGTATTATACAATCAGATGCATCACTTATGGTAATAGATGCCATAGTCAAGTTGATGAAAAAGATGAAGAGCACCCAGTGGCTTGTCAGCCATACCTTAATGAAGTACATAAGAAACTATACAGTAACTGAGCGCAAATGTCTTTCAGTTATCTACGCTTGCAATTAATTCCATGTCTATAATCATGAGATGCATTATAAGGTTGTAATAGACCACGCATCTATCCATTGTTTGTGTAACTTAAAGAACTTGAAAGAAATACTATCACAATTGGACCTTAAAATTGCAGGCCTATGACTTTAAAATAGAACATCACGCCAGAGATAAAAACCAAAATTCCAAAGGATTATCCTGACTGCTGGTAATTCTTGTAGTACAAGTTTGTGCTGATAACCTATCTGAGCAAATGGTGAAAGGGAAATTGGAAGACGAGCCATCAGAAATACAAACCTCATTACAAAAAGCCATGGAGGGAATGGAACAAGAGAATGGACACACTAAAATTGGTGAATAATAAAAGGCTTCTGTTCCCAAAACCATCCAATAGAATGGAAATATTTACCGCTGCACACAAAATCATCAGCTATGGTGGCCTCAAGAAAACTTTATATCACATTTACCAAAATCAATTGGGAATATTAAACTATGATGTGGCGGATTTCCTTTCCTGTTGTGTGGAGTGTCAACTCCAGTAGCCACACAAAAATGTGGCTGGATACTGGTTAGTGCGACCAGGGCTCACCTGGCATACAGTATCCATTGGTGTTATAGGACCTTTAAGTAAAAGCACCAAAGGAATGTGATATATCATTATCGCAATCAATTAACTTGAAAGATGGGTCAAAACTAAGGATATGGTTTGAGTCAATGCTATGAATACCAAGAGGTCTATTATGGATTAAGTGATATATTAACATGGATGCCCTCAGGTACCCTGAGAAATAATGAAGTGAAATTAACATCCTTTGTCATACCCCAAATAGAGTAAACTGATGGAGATCAAAGGAGTTGTGTTGGTCCCATATCACCAAGAGATGAGTGTACTTGTCAAAAGAGTAAATGCTACCTTAGCTGCTATACTATGGAAACTGGTTGCAGGGAAAAGCCTGTTTGGGCTTCAAAATTAAGTTCAGTGATTGTTGTGATATTAATATGACTGAGTGATAATCCCTAAGTTGTTATGGTGGAATGGGTAGAATCTGCCGATAATGATTCAGAGTTATGATTGTTTGAGTGCCTTGAGATGAGGCGATATTGGGATATAACAGATTATTATTGGATCGCCTACAAATAAGGTGATAAGGTGATGTTGACATTTGATGAATATTAGGTAGATCGCCTTGAACTAAGGTATTAGAGAATTTAATGATACCATACTCTGTAGGAACCAATGAGAATATGGCGGAACCAAATAGCTAAGATCAGGAAATGGTTTTATCTGAAGTCTCTGACATATAAGTGAGATGGGGCGATTGAAAGAGGAGGATTATTGGTAGTTTAGAGCAAGAAGAACAGCGAGGATCTACTGTAGATATTTGATAAAATAAAAGAGTGTCTTTGGGGCAATTGCTCCATATTTATTAAAGTTTATTTTTTAGTACTAGATGGTCCCAACCCAAGGGGGGGATTTATTAAAGTTTATTATGTTGTTTAAAGGATGACAATCGTCATATTGTTGGTCCTAAACACAGTGGGCTTACCCTGTGCAAAACCCTTTTGGTGTATCTCTGATATACCACTAAATTTATATCAGTGATGTATGCCTATAATATCAGCTATCAATCATCAACTGGGGAAGCACCCTTTGAATTATTTTATGTCAGGAAAGCAGCTCTACCACCAATTTTATACTCATCCTTGGAATTAGTATTGGGGTGAGTCCTGACCAATACTTATATTGATTAGCCAAGATTATGATCAATTTACAATCACAAGCATTTGATGAAACCATTAAGAAAAGTATCCAGGCCAATAAGTACCTTGATAAAAATGACTGCCAATAAAGGGTTTGAGATTAAAGTTAAAATATTATACTGTGATTTCATGGCTTTGGCCGTTGAAATAAGCTGGGTGCATTATGGATGGGGCCATTCAAATTAGTTCAAAGTTGGTTATATATGCTTATATGATCAAGAATATCTTCACTGTTTTATAGGTGACCAAGCAATAATAAATTATTAAAAAATGATACTAAGAAATAAATATATATAATAACAAGAAAAATATACATATATATATAATATAAAATATATATAATATTGTAAAATATATATAGTTTAATTAAATATAAAAAGAAGTAAATTTAAATAATTTTTTTATTTGTAACCCCAACTCAAGAATTCCACCTTTGACGCCTCTTGGGGGAGGGAGGTTGAAAGAAATTAAAATTGAATAAGTTATTGAATACAATTTGTGATAAAACACTGATAAAGGGCTAACCAACTTAAAACCAAGATCTTTGAGTGAGATCTGGGCCTTGTGAGAAAGCAATTGGGGGAAGATAAATAAAAATGTCTCTACTGGCTAAGATCAATACTCTGTTTCATGGAGGAAAACAGAAATAAAGGAAAAGGAAATCAGCAAATAATCTTGTATAATCCCTATATGGCCCCAGCTTTGGAAGACTGGTCTTGAGTGCTTGCCAGAAGGCTTCATCTAGGGAGTTTGACATGTGGGCCAGCATGGTTCATGGGATACTGGAGGGCGGTCAACAATTCATGCATCTGATCAGAGCCATTAGAGGGTAATATTGATGTGAAGCGCTGGAGATTAGGTAGTTGTGCAACGAGCAAACAGCACCTTGAAGTCAAAGTCTGCGAACTTCCTGGAACCAGAAATGAAAAGAATGATGGAAGTTGGTGGAGGCTGGTAGCTTTGTGACCTAGCTATGAAGGACTTGACTGGTGAACCAAAAATCTTAGACTACAGTATCCTTGTCTAATATATGGTCAAGATCAACAGGGTTGAGGGCATCAGCAAGCGCCTTAGAAACCTTGCTTTTTTTAAAATCTTCATATGGGAGCTCAAAGTGTTTGAAATTCCTGATAGTTAATTCAGTCAAAAAGTACCATTAGCTTATAGTATTGGCTTACTGAAACAGAAACACTGGAAAAATTTTGAATCAGCACAAAACTACTGATTAATAATAGAAGAAATGGATCCATTAGGTTCTATGATTATTATGGGATTAGCTGAGAATAAAGCTAAATCCAGAAAAGCGTCAAAGTACAATTTTAGAATAAGGAAAAAGAGGGAGAAAAAGCCACAACTCGTTGGAGATAATAGCCACTCAAGTTTTTTGGGAATAAATACCATCTCTGGTAATTCAATGAAAGGACTACCCAAAAGTGCTCAACTCGAAGCATCTGCCTTGCTGGGGACACAAACAATATTCATTTGAGCAGCACGACTTATCACTCAGAAAAGGTAGGCATCTTAATTGGAAAGATTGTCCAGATAATGTTGGTACTGGGATTTAGATTGACTTAACATATGAGCTGTATAATCTGGTCAAGCTGGAAGATGTGTTGGAATATTTTATACTTGGCCACATTATCCATATTGGTTTAGATTAAGCTCTAATTTACTTTAATTCTTACAATTAAATTCTAGCTTATAAAACAAAGTTTTTTGAAGATTGTTAATTAAAAGTCTATTTTTTTGCAATGGTTACTGACTAAAGTTTTACTCACAATTCATCAAAAGATGTAAATCTAATTATTAGTTACAATAATGATTTATTGAGGATTCTCCACTTAACATTAACAAGTAAATCAATGAGGGCTTTGTTGGGATCTTTATTCACCTTTCCAGATTTCTAGGTTGGAAAATTTGCTGGCTCACTAGGGGATTAGTCCCACTAGCGAATAGATTTTATCATTTGATTTCAATATCATTTTATATTATCAGCGGATTTTTGGGTAATCTGCAGGTTTGGATATGCTGGGGGTCGATCCATGCAAATGCCTAAAGTCTCGTTGGGCAGAGAATTGCTGATGAGATTGATTCATCTGATAGTTAGTCAATGATTAACTATTAGATTTACCAATTAGGATCAGTTGGTTTTCAATTATTGACAGATTAGGAATTCATTTAGGAGATATGAGGCAAGTGATGCCACCTATAACTAGCAAATTGATCAGTTGGTTTACAACCAGATATAATAAGGTAAAGAGTCCCATTACCTAAGAAGATCACTAGCCAAATGTGGTTGGTTCACTGTGATCAAGTGGAAATGTTAGGGACATGCTTTCTTGCTCTTTCCATTTTTGGGTCTCTGGGATGTCTGACGGAGGAATCCTTAGCCCAATGGAGAAGACCATCACCAGAATAGACTTTGAAGGGAATTTCAATGGCAACGGCTTTAGTATCCTTACTAAGGCGCCAACTGAGTAGCTAGGCGCCAAATTCCCCTATAAATTCCCTAGTATTTTTATAAGAAATAAGGGAGATCATAGTATCACTAATAAGTATTATTCATCTTCAGTTCATTATTGTGGTAGTACAATAAATGTTACTCTTTTGTGTGATAAAGAGTAAGGATAAAATATCCTTAGAAGAGAAGCAGACCCTTGAAGTAGATCTTCACTGACTCAATGTGATGAGAACTAAGGCCAAGAACCTCTAAAATTAAAATAGGAATAAGTTCAGCCTGAATAGGGAAGAAGTTTCTAATTGTCAGCACAATCATCATTTCGTGGAACATTCCAAGCTTAGTGTTAGCCATGTCTTAACCTGGTTTATATAATCAACTACAGATAATAGTCACCATACTATTTACGCCCACATATCAATAATAATCAATGGGAATCATTCACGTAACCAAAACTGTGCAGTTAACTTCTGGAAATGATCAGAAGAAAAGCCAGATTTTAACAATTGCTGCTCACTACAGGGGGTAGTTGAATAAGGTAAACAATTTACAATGTCATATAGGGACGAATTAAGAAAACAATTGGACGGAATTGGCAACCGTCAATAAGAACGCCTTGAATTTGGCCAATTATAGAGAATTCTTTGCTTTAGAGGAGAGAGTTACTAAGAATGAGGAAGGAGTAGAAGAAGCTATGAACTTCAGCAACAATCTACTCAGAAAAATAAAGTCCCTGAAGAAGAAAGAAGGAGAGCTGATCATAGAAGTTTTATTACTTAAACAGAACGCAAAGCAAATTGTGTGCAATTGCGCTAACTCAGCTCAGATATGGAACGTTTAGTGAAGCAAGTTGATCAAGTGAAGAACTAGAAATGTGAATGCAAACATTATGTGGCGAATGACGCTAATTAAAATACTCCAAAAATTACAGTTGGGAAGTTGGCAATTCCTAAAAATATGTGACTTCGTTTGCTACTATTTTGGAGATGACCCCAAAATTACTCCTATTTTCAGTCAGTTTGCAGAGGTGCAAGCGGCAGCTAGAGAAAATTCGAGGAATTTTAATCCACACAAAAACTACCTAGTTTTAATCTGGATAACACTCCTGAATTATTCCGCCTGTTTAAAATGACTATGTTTGGGTGTGGCAACAGGCAGAACTATTGGCAATCATGAACTGTTTGGAAACTAAATACTAGAACTTGGTGTTCTCTCATCTTGAGGGGACAGCTGGTCCTATTCTGAAGCCAAATCTGCAATCATTCAGGAGTTTGGAATCCCTCATGTATGTCAAAGTGGAAGCAGGAATTCAAGGTAATCCAATTCCTGAGGGACAAAACCTAAGCAGCTTTCGCCAACCAATTCTATCAAGACTTGCAGATTTTGGTCATAGTGAAGGTATTGACCTACGTTGACATGTGGATCACATTACAAGTGGTTCTTTGGCATTATTGTGATTTGCATCAATTAATGTCTTCTGCGCTGGTCACCAAAATAGCCACCTTACAGATGTTAGATCACTTGATGTTAGGCGCCACATTTGAGGCCCCTAATCGAAGGTACAAGCCTAGTCCAGTCATAAAATTTGAACACCATCAAGTACACCAAACCCGCTAAGGAAACATCCAATTGAGCAGTTCCGTAAATTAAACCTGAGGGATTCAAACTGACAGACAAGAGCAATATGCGCTGTAACCAGTGTGGGAATAAGAGTCACTTCGCTGCACAGTGCCTTAGCAAGATGCCCAAAGAGAAGAATAATGTGGTGCAGGCTAAGGAAGCCAAAACCGCACAAGAGTTGGGAAAAGGCCTGTGGCCTAGACATGGAACAGTCTAGAGCTGCAGTTAAACCCGTTCCTCCTGATATAATGAATAAAGCATTGACATCAGCGATCTGTTTGTAGATGATGAAACGCCAGACCAGTTTTATCAAGTGGCTCAACCTAGTTTTCAATGCTATACCCAGAGCTAGAGTGAAATGGGATTGACCTCAAAATAATTAAGGAGGTCACCCTCTCTTATTCACGACAACAAGCAGACAAGATCTGATCCACTGAGAATCTGGACAAACTGGTTGATGCCAAATTAGATGAGGCTAACCTGTCATTTCTTAATTGCAATCAATAAATATTTTTCTGATTTGTCAGAACAGATTATTCACACCCTCGATTTGGTGAATAACGCCATTATATACTCAGTAAACACTTAATTACAGTACTTTGAGTGTATGTACACAGATATAATGGTCAATCAAGTACAGGTGCAAGCAATTATTGACATCAAGGCGCCATTAATATTGTATCAACCAAATTGGTGAAGAAAATGAAATTTCACCCGATTTGGAGCACAAGAAAGTATATGGGACTGCCAGGCCTGATACTACCATCTCCTGGGGAGCGTATAGCACTCTGCCGCTCAGATTTAGATCCTGTGGTGTTATCCACTCCAGCTATTGTTTTAGCCAACCAAAACTATGATAATCTAATTGGGACAAAGTTCTTAAGAAATTATGGGGTCAAATGCAAAATTGAAGACAATATTCTGACCGTATTGGGTCAAACGCTGCCTCTGGTCTACTAATGGAACGGGGAAACTCCACTTACCAAGAGGAACAACTTTATCAATCTGATATATAACAATGACATAATCCTGATCTGCTATCAACTAGGTGGACGAAAGCGGAGAGAAATGCCAATGGAAATCCCTGGAAAATCAGGGAATTCCATTATGAATGAAGATTTTGAACACCATACATCAAGTTCTCAGACCATAGTCAATATGGGATTAAATTTGGAAATACCTAAGCAATTGTATGGAGCGATCAGTAGTCCATGGAAGAAACCCAGAGTAGAGCCCTTGGTGGCGCCTGATATCTATTCTGGGCCATTGAGAAATCTGAGTTCTCCTGGTGAATCTGAGCAGAAAACTGATGATGATTGAGGAAATCAAATTGTCACGTTAATTTAACTTAAACCAATGGCGGATTTGAAAAATCCATAATTTTAGAACTCTTATTAAGATGGGATTGCTGGAAAGGGTTGCCAAGAATATTAATTTACTGATTGACTGAAAGCAACTTGCTGATATGAAAGAGAGACAGCAGGATAAGTTTCTCAAATTATCTGAAAAGTATTGGGAAATCTTCGCCCATGATGATCACAACTTGAGATGTGCAAATAACTTAATTCATAAAGATAACACTGGGGAAAATTTACCAATATGGGTGAAACCAATCCAATGGTCAAAAGCAACTGATGAGGTAGTGGAGGAGGAAATTAGCAAACTAGTGGAGCACAGGCTTTTAGTTCCATCGTTGAGCCCCTGGGCAAGCCCAATCTTGATAATGAAGAAGAAGGACAGCACTAATTGAGTGGTGATCAACTATCAGAGATTGAAAAAGATAATGAAAAAGGATTTGTATACACTACCACAAATTGATGATGCGTTAGATCGCCTGGGAGAAGTGATGTATTTCTCTGCAATGATTCTAATTTCAGGAGATTGGAAAGCTGATTTTCCAGCTGAAGACCAAGAGAATTGCGCAATCATTTTTAGCACTAATGGTGCCCAACCCAAAAGGGGGAGCCGCCACGCATCTTTATTTGAAAATTAATCAAACAAAGGGATTATTATAAATTAAAAAATTCTCATCTAGCCCCTAGGTTATCAGCCTAGGAAGCCATATCAGAAGGCGAGGAAGCTTTGGGGAAACTTTTGGCCAGCGCTCACTTTAACTGGAGGACCATGGTGGACAACATAGGGGTAGGGGCATCAGCAACATGGGGCATGAGAGGGTATAGCTGCGGGTTTTCTTCGTTTATGAAGCCAGTGGTATCCATCGCCTCAACGTATTGAGCAAGTTGATGCTCAGCGAAATTGATGAGAGATGGCACACAAGTGAAAGATTTGATGCGCTGGCGGGTTGGGGATAGTTGTGGTCAAAAAGAGATGTTTTTGCTGCGTCGATGCAAGCACAGCTTGCACCAAAAGCGAGCTCCTCAATCTCATATTTTGCATTTTCCTCAAAATCATTGGAGAAATTGGGGGTAGGAATACCCTCAACCAGGGGTTCCATCGCCCCATGGAGTTGCTGGCGTAGTAGGGTGGAGAAGTGTGCAATCATAAACGCGCAGTAGTGGTATCAACTGGTCCAAATTCCCAAGGTCTTTGTAATGCGCCTGAGAATCCTAAGGAGACATGGACGCTATACTGAGCGACCTGAATTTGTCATCCATCCTGGTGTACTTGGACGATATAAATGTGTTCAGTAGGACATTCACTGACCATTTACACCTTTTGGAAGAAGTTTTTCAAGAGACTATTTGCGGCAAATCTTAAGGCCAAGCTGAAGAAGTGCCATTTCTTCAAAAAAGAGTTGGAATGTTTGTGGTTTGTCATCAACTCTGGTGGACTACAGCTGCAATTGTAGAAGATCAAAGCCATAGAGTGGATGGCTATCCTAGAGAGCGTCCAGGATATCTAAGTATTCCTTGGAATGGTCAGGTATTATAAATGATTCATACAAGATTTTGCAAAAATTGCCAAACCACTTTACTATCTGCTGAAGGATCAAAGGAAGGTTTCATATGGAATGAAGAGGCTCTGGATTCATTTGATAAAATACATAGTACCTTATAGATTATCCAGTTTTGAAATATCTGAATTATAATCAAGAATTTATAATACAAACTGATGCTTCATTGATGGCTATTGGCGCCATCCTGAGTCAAGTGGATGAACTTGGGGAAAAGCATCAAGAAGTTTATGTGATCCAGACACTATCAACAGCAGAACAGGACTACACCATTACAGAGCATAGATGCCTTGCAATAATTTATGCCCATAAGCTTTTTTGGGTGTATATTCATGGTACGCACTTTAATTGGTGACAGATCACTTCTCCCTGTGCTAACTACATAATCTAAAGGAGCCAGAAGGACGTCTGTCCCGATGGGCACTGAAGCTAAAAGCATATGACTTTGAAAATTCCACTGAGCAGGAGCTTCCCAGCAAAATGTGGATGGCTTATCAAGGTTAATAATGGTCCAAGTGGTATACCATCAGGATGATGAGCTATTTCAGCAGATGGTCAATGGAGAGATCAGGAATGAGCCCCAAGGAAATTAAAAGCGCACTCTGAAAAGCAATGAAAACAATGGGACCTATAATGGGCAAGTTTTCAAGATAATTGATGGAAAATGATTAATATTTCTGAAGCCATCTGAACAAGCAGAAATATAATGTGCACATAAGGGTGATGTTAATGAAGGTTAGAGGAAAACAACCGACCACATTTGCCAGTATTAATACTGAGAATATATTAACTATTATGTGGACAATTATCTGGCTTGCTGTGTGGAGTGCCAGTTGCATAAACCACACAAGAACACAACCAGATATTGACTTTTCCACCCAGGATTTGCTTGGCATACAGTTTACATTGATCAAATAGGACCACTGAATATGAGTACTGGGGGAATTAAATATATCATAGTCTCATATGATCATCTAACAAGATGAGTCAAGATGAAGGCACAATCAAAAAATGAATGTTATAAGTGCCGCGCAATTTATCCTGGATCAAGTCATTTATCAGCATGGATGCCTGCAAGTCTTGTTGAGCGACAGCAGAACAAATTTCACATCACATGTGATCTCAAGGTTGAATGAAATAATGGGGATCCAAGGAGTTGTATCAGAGCCCTACCAGCTGGAAATGAACGGACTGGTAGAAAGAGTGAATAAAATGCTGGCCTTGACACTGATAATTGATCTCTGGAAAAACGTCCGCGTGGGGAACTTTTCTTAGTTTGGTAATATTTAACTACAGCATCAGCCACCATACGCTAATAGGAAAAAATGCTGTTTGAATTGTTATATGGGTGGAAGGTAGCGTGTTCACTGATTCTGTATTTGGCGGTCAAACCAACATTGGGGATAAGTGCTGAGCAGTATCTACTCCAAAATCAGATACCTGATTAAAATGCACACAAGAATTTGATACAACCTTTAAGAGAAAGATCAAGGCCAATACAACAGATGATAATAACTGACCAGCGCTACACAAATACCATGTAGGCAATAGGGTAGCCTATTGCAATATGAATAGCTTTGGGAGAAAATATAAACTGGATGCGCTGTGGTTGGGTCTGTTCAGAATTATTGCCAAGTCAGTGACAGACGCATATACCATCCAGACGCTCGCTGATGGAAGAATAGTGAACAGCGTCCATATGAAGTACTTAAAGCCTTGGATCCAAGAAAAAATATTGAAAGTGTCCTGAAGGACCGCTGAACCAATAAGGTAATTATGTCCTGATATTTTGGTTAAGTCCTAAAAAAGGACCGCTGAACCAAAATAGATGGTAAAGTCTTAAAAATATGACCTCTGAACCATGAAAACTGGTAGGTCAAAGTATACCTAGGAACCAGTTTAAGGGAATAAAAAAATATGGACCTCTGAATCAAGTATAGTGAAGTCACATAAAATCTAAGATAGCACAATAAAAAATTGATAAATTAGGTAAAAAAGAAACTTAATGCCCATAAATTAATATATATTATTTTTACTTGTTATCCTCGCCTCAGGGATGATCCCGCCTATCACGCCTCTTAGGAGAGGGAGGAATTATGACATTAGGAGTGAACAATCCACTGAAACCTATTTGAGAGCAAAAATTAGCAAGTGCTAAACCCACCCATAGACAAGAAATTTGAGCAGAAACTGAGCCTTGGGAGAACGTGACCAGGGGAAGAGAGAATTTAAATGTCTACTGGCCAAACGTTATACTTCAGATTAGGGAAGAACAGAATAGAAGGAAGAGGCAGTCAGCAAATAACCCTGAATAATCTTGATATGGCACCAGCGCTGGAAAATTTGTCTTAAGTGCTTGCCGGCGGGCACCTTCAGCAGAAAGATTGTCCAGATATTGCTGGTACCAGGAGTTAGAAAATTCAACATATGAGCTGGGAAAGCCAGTGGAAGTTGGACTTTTTATAATTGTTGACATTATCCACTCATTGTAGTAAAGCTCTAATTTTATTCTAATTTTAAGACAACTAGTTTCTAGTTTATGAAATGAGCTCTTCAAAAAAGAAAAAATACTTTAAAGATATGAGTAAAAACTTTTTAGAGAAAATTATAGCAGAACAAATTAAATAATCATTCTTTAACTCTCATGAGAAAGGACATTGGCAGTAGTCCTACCTGCCAAGGATAAGGAAAAGATCAAGGAATCAAGAACGCCAAATCAAGATCCTGTAAACGACAAAGGTTTCATATAGCCCTGACTGTGGGGGAAAATGGATTTCCAGGACTAGCGTTGGAACAAACAAACCAACTAGGCCAACACAGCAGTGGGTCATGAGGACCGCGCTCTGAGGAGGTGGCAGCAAGGAAGATAGGAAGAGAACCTCAGGCAAAGATTGTTATGAGCAGCGTTAAGTGCAGAAAGGGCTGTGCTCCATTGGAAACTTGGAAGTATTTGACCTGGCCCAAGGTGGCATTCTCCTTTCCCAATCTAATTCTTGCTGGTAATCTAGGCAAGAGGGGGATGTGTTTGTGATTTTTGCCCCTCTTTCCAGCTTCCTAGGTTGAAGAATCTGCTGGTTCACTAGAGGGTAAGTCCCACTAACAAATGAATTGGACTTTGGTTGATTTTGATATTGGTTTAATAATGTCAGCATATCCTTGGGTGATTCGCCAGGTTCAAATCTGCTAAGGTTAATCCACGAAAATGCCTAAGGTCTCGTCAGGCAGAAGTTCTGACTAAATTGATTCATCTGATAGATAGTCAATGATTAACTATTATATTACCAATTTGGATTGGTCAGGTTTCAGCACAGACTGATTGGGAATTTATTTAGGAGTTGTGAAGCGAGTGATGCCACATGTAACTAGAAAATTAGTTGGTTGGTTTACAACCTGCTATAATGATAAGTTGTTACATTACCTAGGCAGGTCGCTAGCCAAATGTGGTTGGTTTGCTGTGATTGAGTGGAAACGTTAGGGACAAATTCTCTTGCTCTTTCCATTTTAGGTCTCAAGGATGCCCGATGGAGGAGTTTTAGCCCAATAAAGAAGACCAACACAAGAAGATATTTTAAAGGAAATTCAATGGCAATAAGTGCTTTTTTTCTTACTGAGGCGCCAACTGAGTAGTTGGGCCCCAAATTTCCCTATAAATTCCCCTTTATTTCATAATAATAAAGGAAATCATAATATCATTATTAAGTCTTTTTTTCAGCTTATTATTTTGGTAGTACATTAATTGTTTACTCTTTTGTGTGATAAATAATAAGCCTCAAATATCCTTAGAAGAGAAGCAGACCCTATAAGTTGATCTTCACCAACTTGGTGTGATGAGGAACTAAGGCCAGGAACCTCTGAATCTTAGTTTGGATTAAGCTCATCTGGGATAGGAAAGTCCCTAATTGTCAACATAATCAGTATTTTTTGGATCATTCCAAGTTTAGCGTTGGACCAATTCTGGTTTAATTATTTAACTATGGATAATATTCATCATATTATTATTGCTCATATATATCTATTAATATCAAGCAACGCAAATTGTCACATAATTGACCTGTGAAATTGATCTCTGGGAATGATCATCAACAAAGCCAGAATTCAACAATTGGTACTCTTTCCATAAGTAGAGTAGTCACTAATCCCAGTTTTTAACACTCTCTAATAGGCAAGCCTGATCCTTGACCTCCATTATGGAGTCGCGCAAAGTTTTGAAGATTAGGGTAACATATTGTCCAAGAAGAAATAGAAATTCTTCATCATAATGTACTACCGCGGTGTAGCCCCAGAGAAACTGAGTCCTGAAAATAATTTCATAGATCAGGTTAACCAGTGTGATGGCGGGGGTATTCATGGAAAGATTGTTAAAAAAGGATAGGCAGGGATGAGTAGGCCCCTATAAATTATGTACACTGCAGTCTGTCTGTTTTGTATTTCATGTAATGCGGCAAGTCTGGAGCATTCTTGAAACATTTCGTCAGTTTGGAAGAAGTAACATTCATGGGGGAACCATTGTCAACGATGGTCTGAACTGGAATTTTATGAACTCAAACAGCAACACAGATATCCAAACTCCTAAACTGCAGAGGTAGCGTGAGAAACATAGGAGATTCATCTTAAGAATAGTAAGTATCAAGTTCTTTATTATCTTTGGGTACCAAGACTTCTTCAGGTACAATTGCTCCAAGTTTGTTAGAAGTCATGGGTGATTCTTGAGGCGAGATAGGGAAATTAGCATGGAGTGCCTCATCCTTCATGCTGACAGTCCTTTTCTTACCTCCTCGCAAGTCATTTCCAGCATGTCTTGGCTCTGTGATGGAAGCCATTGCTGTAAGAGCATCAAGGTTGAGAATTCTTCTGGTTTTTGATGACATGGACCTAAAGACAGTTAGAGGAGACTGAAGTGGTGACCTTAAGGTGTAAGGTCGATGCAGGGATCCCATTAGGTGCCTCTTTGATTTCCTGAATGCAATTAAAATTATTCTTATGGCCGATCATGTGCATCTGAACCTCAGGATAAGACCCCAATTCAGAGATGATAGCAGTTATGGCGTCGTCCAAGTCTTTGCAGTTTGTGGTTACTAAGGGCTATGCTTGAGCGTAGATTGTCTGAAGAACTTCACAGGGATCTCTCCTTTGTTCAGGCGTATAATTAATAATTCTTGTTTTTGATTGGCCAAAGTTTGAGTGCTGTTAGATTTTAGGACTAATGCGTTATGAGCCCGTTCCCACGTGTGGCATTCCTACAGATGGGGAATCATACTCTCCCAAGTGGTGCTATTCAGGAAAAAGTGCATATGCTTTGCTTTTTGCCGTTTGGTAGCTTCTTTCCTGGAACTCTCATAGGCATATAGGAAAGAGGTGATGCTTTCCTGTCCAGGGATGATTTCATAATGGCGGCAGATAAAGTTTAGACTGGCCTGCCAGTCTGGATGCAAAAACACCTAAAAGGCAAACTCAAATGCCAGGGGCGCTGCTGCATGTATGAAGTTTAAATGTGCTGAGAATAATTTAACCAGTGAGCGCCAATAGTCAGTAATTTTAAATAGAAACCTGGCAATGAACCAGGATGTTGTGGTCTCAGGGCCCGCAGGTTTGGGTTCTGGGAAAAGTGGGATTGGATTGGGTGGTTTGAATTTCGTCATAATAAAAGATAACTTTGGGATGTGGGAACTTTATTGTATTTAAAAATTAGAAAATCAACTGTCAATTTATTCAGTGTTTTATGACTGCTTAAATAGATGATTATTTGAAAAATACCTTAGAAAAACTCAGGATCAGGGCCCTTTAGATTCATCTAACCTGGCAACCTTTAAGTAAGAGGGGTTAAATGACCTTAATTAGAACTGACTTCAAAATTATTGGCAGTGGGCCAAGTCGCTTTTGGTTCATCCACAGATGCCTGAATTGCCAATTTTCTTTGGTTATAACAACTGGAGAGATAGCATCTTGCCTGATAGGCAGTGGGAACCTCCCAAGGCCACCCCATGTAGGGGCGGTCCCATGAGGTCAGGAACAGGCTTAGGACGGCCAACCCGCCCACACCTGGTTGCTCCAGCATCCGTTTGGCCAAGCAAGGAATGTCAGACAGTTTTGATGCTTCCAGTGGGGGTTCAAACTCTTGGCAATATTTCCCGATGACCTGATACCATCACCAAGCTTTTATGAAGATTTGACACCAAATGCTTTATCCGCTGAAAGTACATGGCTGTCAGGATTTTTTGTTAATCCTTAGGGCTACCTGGACTTAATGTTGAAGGCTTGCAGCCGCTGACTTCATTTTGAACCATTTGTCCAATGAAAATTCTGACTCTCTGTTAGCTCAGCACAAATCCTCTTGATTTGTAGTATAATTCATCTCAAGTTATTACTGGAATAAGGCGGGGATCTTTGGGCAAGTGGTGACCTACCTTTTGTCAACCACATGAGCGAGGTCGCCCAGAGCGATGAGGGGGGCCTCCAGCCTTTTTGACCACTTCTTAAATGAGTGGAACACCCCGCAATCCAAACAGAGGGTTGCTCCCCCAGACTTACATTACCTTTCCCTTTTGGCAAAGGGGGCGCCACCCCCAGGGAATTATGTGAGGGCCACATTCTATGGCCTTGGGCAATTTAATTGCCATTAGCATAGCGATTTTGGGAGAAGACGGGGAGCTTTTGTGTGGGTGGCATGGAAAAACTAATTGAGCTCTGAGAAGTTAGCACAGTACCACGTGCCAGCCCAGCTATTCTCATAGGCTGGAAACCCTTTCCACGTTACTAAATACTGGAATGACCTGCGTGATTGTTGGGTGGCCAGTATGCCCTCAACCTCATCTTCCTTTACGCCCTCAATTACAATGGGCTCTGGGTCCTCTGGAATTGCTCCCTTAAATAAGGATAGCTGAGAGACATGGAATACTGAATGTTGCTTCCAGTGTGGTGGCAACTTCAGACGGAGGGCGCCATTCCTAATTCTTCTTCCATCAAATGGGGACCCTAGCATTTACTTGCAAACTTGCACGTGGGCACCTGCATCCGCAAGTAGTGCTTGTTGAGCATGATGTATAACCCCACCTTTATCACTTGAGCTGAGAGCTGCTTACAATCTGAAACCGTTTGTAATTGCTTATGTCTTTAGTTAAATGCTCCTGAACCAGGGACTGTGTGTCCCAAATATGCTAATCGTGATTGGCTGCAACTGGTACCTCTGGATGAAGGTCTGGGCCAACTAAGAATGAGGGATTATACCCCAAGGTTGCTTTGTACGGGGAGACGCCAGTGGATGCATGCATTCAATTATTGTATGCAAACTGGGCGAGGGGTAGGTCGTCTGCCCAGATATCCTGTGCGGCTGAAGCGTAGCACCGCAGGTACTGCTCCAAGATCTGAATGACTCATTCAGTTTGATTATCTAACTGTGGATGGTATGCGGTGGAGTGGCATGGCGTAATCTTCAAGATTGCCAAGAGCTCATTCCAAAACCATGCCATAAATCAGACCCACAGTCACTAATAATTTCCTGCAGGAGCCCAAACATTAAAAACACATGGCACACAAATAGGCGGGCAGTTTTTTCTAAGTAATATATAAGAGAAAGGAATGAACAAGGAGAATTTGGTGAAGCAGTCTATGACCACCATAACCACTGTAAACCCCTTGGAGCTGGGAGCTCAAAAATAAATTTATGGACACTGATGTCCATGGAATTTGTGCCTGCTGCAAGGGGTGAAGAAGACCATTCCTACCAGACTGGTCTGATTTGGTTCGCATGCACATCACACAGTCAGCAATCCATGTGGGAACGTCCTTTGGTAAGCCAGGACAGTTGTAGGAATGCTTCACTATATCGATGCATTTCTCATTCCCTGGGTGACCAACTTTGGGGGGATCATGATGAGCTTTAATTATTCAGCTAGGAGGAGAGGAGGAACCCACACTCATGACCAAAACTGGATGAGCCCTTGGTTAAAGAGTAAAAGAAATGTTTTGAATTTTGGAGAAAAGCTCTCCAAAAGATCCACCCCCTCTGCACATGCCGTTTGTGCTGCTAAGACCCACAAAGTCAATGGCGCATCTGGAGCTAAGTATACTTCCATAAACATAAGGTATGATGGCCAAAATTTGGGCTGGGTAAATGACAATGATGAGATCTGCCACGTCATAGTCAGCTGGTCAATGGGTGGGATTGCGGCTTAGGAAATCAGGGAGGATAATTAACGCTCCTTTCACAAACTCATATTTAAAGTTGAAGCTACACAAATCCTGGTAAGTTTGGGCCTGCCAGTGTGCCAACTTCTGCAGCTTGCGGAAGTATAAGAGGGCTTGGTGATTGGTCTGCACATTCACTCATGCTGAGCACCCTGTAAGAGATATCGCCAATGGGTTAAGTCCCAAGCCACTGCTTCCAACTCCTAGTCGTAGATGTCCCAGGATTGCTCAGTGGAAGAAAACTTGTGGGAATAGTAAGCAACCAGATGTTCCAACCCATCGTGCTCCTGGAGCAGGAACGCCCCTACTGCGTTGGAAGATACATCGCACACTACAATATAGTGTTTGGAAGTATCCGCATGCTTGAGGATGGGGGGTGACAAGACCACCTTGTTGGGATTTGACCCATTTCCAGAAGGCAGGCTTTGGAGTTCATGTGTAGGCCAACATATAAGATTAATTATATTAGATATAAGATAGGAGTTAAAAATCCTCCCTCCTTTTTTTTTGGTACTAGATGGTCCCAACCCAAGGGGGGATTCATCGATGTAAAAATCCTCCCTCCTTTATTAGAATATTTTGGGACTCTTTTATAGGGTTAATAATGATTAATATAAAATAAAAGCTGATATTATGATATCCAATAAGAAAGATATCAGATCAATCATATTACTAAATAAAGGAATATTAAAATAAGGTTGCTACAAAGCACCTGATAGATTCAGATAGGAACGACTTCATCCCAATTTGGATAGGACATCATCTTATGAGGATCTAGACTCTTGAGACTTGGGCTTAATGGAAGTGGCAAGGTTTACCTCAGGATAAGACTTAATCTTAAAAGGGGTAAAATCCTGACACACCTCCATGATTGAATTGAATGCTTGTTGGCACTTAAACATCCAGCGGAAAGGTACGTTTTTGCCAGTTAGCAGATGCGGTAATGCAGACAACTGTGAGAGTGTGGAAGAAAATTTATTTAAAAAGATAATGGTGTCCAAGAAGCTTCTTAATTGCTTCTGGGTCGTTGGAGTTGGCCACTCACAATGGCGTCCAAAATGCTGATTGGGATGATATACCCATCTTTCAAGATGAGATTACCCAAGGTGATTCTCCAAATCAAATTTGCATTTTGACGGCTTGCAAACAAGACAGCTTTATGCAGGACAGCCACTACCGCATCCAGGTCCTTTTCATGTTGTTTGTGGGAGGGGGAATGTACCAGTATATTATCAATATATGTGATTGAGCAGGAGAATCTGAGATCCCCTAGAATGCTATCAATCATTCTCTGGAATATTGCAGGCGCATTCCTCAGCCCAAAAAGCATCACTTAAAATTAAATATACCTCATCTTGTTTGTATAGTGGTAAGCCATTCCTGACCTTCCGTCACCCAAATTTGATTAAAGACATTACCAAAGATCAAGTTTTGAGAACACAAGAGACTTTCAATTGCCTGGTGTTAACTTTTGTCAGATTTTACTGATTCCGCTAAATGAGTTGCACATGGTAAAGCCCACTGAGCAATGGATGAGTGATATATGATCTCTGGCCCTCAACAAAATCAATAATAAAGAATTCATAAGGAGCTTTTGCCCCAGCAATACCGCTTTATTCAATATTTAACTCAATGGCTGCTTCCATTACTCGTTTTCTACTATCATCTTTCTTTTTTAAAACCCCTTTTCTCATTCACATGTTCAACTATTAATCCTTGGTATTCCTAATTAATCTCGCCCTTCCTCTTAGTAATATCCTATTGGCTATGAGTTCTAGATGTTCCATTCTATCATCAAAGTTTTGGTATTCCCTACAATTCGCCAAACTATGGATACTTTGATAAATTTACCTTGTGTCCTCGTAACTTCCGCTCAATCTTGAGGATTGCCTCAAATCTAATTTATGATCCACCAAAACCATAGCTTATTGTCCAGTCATATCAGAATCTTGACATTACCCCCCCTTACTGGACAATAAGCTCCTATTGCTTGTATGCCCAAAGGAACTTTGCATGTACTCAGTTGATAATCCGACCACCCACAGGCTCCTTAATAGTAAAGGCGTCAACACCAGTCTTTTTAATAATCTCAAACAGTCCAATCCATATGCTGACAATTTTGTTATTTTTTCCAAACCCATGTTAGTCGTGAAACAGGACATGATCTCCTACCCCAAACTGGGGAGGCTTCTGCATCTCTATTGGTCAGCCACCTGATCCCAATTCTTCTTTGCTAGACTAGTGCAATATGCTTCAGATTGGAGTTTAATCAACGTGTTTGTTAAGGCAGAAAAATAGCGTTGGGGCTTGACTCTGCTGGTATTATCCACATAGGAATAAATCAATGCTGGCAACGCTGGATGTCTTCCAAAAAGTAATTGTAAAAAACTCTTTCCAATTGATGATTGGTAGCCTTTATTATATATGCGAAGGCAGCTTGGATAAGAGGGTACTTCATTCTGAAAGCTGATCCTTTACAGGCTTGCAGAGAATATTTATCAAGGTTCTGTTGACCCATTCCACCATTCCATTAGATTCAGGGTGGTAGGGTGTAGTCAAGACCCCACGGATTGCCATTAGTTTGTTTAACTTGGGCAGGATATGCGACATGAAATTGGTTCCATTGTCCATGAGGATAAATTGTAGACAGCCATGTCGCTGTATGACACACTCCAGGTTGAACAAGATTGTGGTGAAAACCTTTAAATCATTAATTACCCTTGCTTCAACCCATATTGCCAAATGGTCAATTTCTACTATAATATACTTGGAGCGGTTTGTGCCAGTTGGCAGAGGCGCCACCGCATCTAGAGAAACCATATGCCATGTGAAATGAAGCTTAACCAGCTTGTAGGTGGCCTTCCTGTGTAACAATTTCTCCAATTGGCACTGGTGAAAACAAGCAACTGTTTCAAGCACATCATAGTGCATACTCTCCCAATATAAATGGGGCTGCAAGAAATCAGCGTTTTCCACAACCCTCCTTGACTTACAGCTCTATGAGCAGCCATAATAATTTCAGGTCTAGCGGAAGGTTTTGGGAAACTCAGTGCCAATTGGCAATTTGCCTATATAATTCACCACCGCACACAAAGGTATCCCGTTGCAGCTCATCCAGCACTTTGATTACCTGTGGCAGCTCATCTGTGATATTTTCCCTCAATCATCTTCTCATACATAATGTCTGCCAAATCCTCCATAATGTCAACCATCAATAATTGTCAGAGACAGTCCGCGTTCTGGTGTTTCGCCCATGGTTGGTGTACAATCTCAAAGGTATACTCTTTGAGATTCAAGGCCCATTGCGCAAGCCATCTTTCATATTCATGGAGATTCTGCAGCCAATGCAAGGATGCGTGATCCATAACCACTTTGAATTTAACTCCTTTGAGGTAGATACAAGACTGTTTATAATTTTATATTACCACTAAGCACTCCCGCTCCATTATGGTGTAATTTCGTTCAGGGCCTGTTAAGCTTCAGCTACAATACGTCATGGGATGCTCCACACCGTCATCATACTTTTGGGATAGCATGGCCCCTACGGCGGAAAGGGAAGCAACCATTTGTACAATAAATTCCTTCTCAAAACAGGGTATTGTGAAATGGGCGCGCTATCCAACGTGGTTCATAGAACATCAAAAGCGTTTTGACATCGTTCCATCCAGTTGTAGGGGGCATTATTCTTTAATAGCTTAAAGATTGGAGCCCAATACCTGAAGCTGGGAATGACCCTCTGGTAGTAACTAAACATCCCCAAAAACACCTGAATATTGCGCTAATTACCCAGCTGAGTCATCTTGCATATAGCTTCCACCTTTGCCAGCTGAGGACCAAGCTTTTTATACTCTATCACAAACCTGAGGTATTCCAACTGCTCCTTAATGAGTGGCACTTTTGGGGCTTAATTTTGATGTTAGTTTCAGTAATTTGGCGAACAATTGTTCCAAGTGATTGAGATGATATGTGAACGTCCGCAAGAACACATTAATATTGTCAAGGTAGACTAGAACGCAAAACAGCTTCATGTCAACCAAAATAGTGTCCATAGCCCGCTGGAATGTAGCAGGGGCGTTGCACAAACCCTGTGGCATATATGTAGGATGGAACATCCCTTTCAACGTGATTATAGCGCACTTCTCTTGTTCCACCGCTGGCAACTTGATTTGCCAGTACCCTGATATCGAGTCCATAGCGTAGAAATATTTGCTCCGCCTAGCTGATCTAAAGCATTATTGATTTGCAGAAGCAGATATGAGTTGCTTTTTCATTATACTATTAAGCTTCCAGTAGTCAATTACTACTTGATTGGTGTCATTTTTTTTTGAAAATTAGCACTGGAGACGCCCAGGGACTCTTGGACGTCTCTAACATTCCCTGTTCAACCAATTTATCTATATCAGCGGCTACAACTCCTTCCGCCACCTTGGAGTGACAGATGGGCCATGACCGGATAGGAGGGTGATCCCCCATGTCCAACTGATGCATGGTCCCGCATGCACATCCCAAGTTGTGATCGCCTGATGTGAAAATGATTTGGTACTTCTCAAACAGATCTATCACCCTGTCCTTCTGGTCCTCAGACAGACCAGTTAGAGCCTCACGCGGAACTATAGTCATTATTCTGGATGAGGTTTTTAAAGGTAGCCCGAGATCTTCCCACAAACCTAAGTCAGGTATCAGGTGAACCTCATCAATAGAATCAGATTCAAATAAGCCACCTTTTGATGCCTCTGAACCTTTATAGACTCCTTCTGCAGGTTCGCTATCAGCGCCTTCACTTCCCCCTGCCCTGGTAACAGAAGCCCAGGAGCCACATGGGGTTAGAGCCGCAATTGCTGATAGGGCCCCATAATCTCACTTTTTAGCCTTCCATGATACCTTTTTCAAGGCCCATCTCTAATATGCCTTGATTCCCAGAAGTTATGCTTAAAGCACTTGCAGCTCGCAGCGGAATACCATTGTCTTATAAATCTGGGTAGGAAGTGCTTGGGTCCTCCGCTTTATATGCTGATACAGTACAGGAGTCACCCCCATCACTATATGTGAGAATAATATGACTGGAGTGATTTGGTCTTCAGAAATTACGCTGTAAGTAAAATAGATGAGAATCTGTTGTCTTAGGATACTGATGGTTTCCTCCGCCATATTTACTTACGTCCCCAAAGCGCCGCATAAATGCAGCACTCTCAGCATGTCATAGTTATTATTAGGCAACATCACCGCTGAAGTGGATATGCCAACAGACCTGAACCTCAAAGTCAACACGCTGTATGTGCTCTCCAACACAGTGCTCTGTGCCCCCAAGGTCCTGTAAACTACTCTGTGGTCCACATTTGGTTTCAATGGAAGCTTATCTATGAGCTTGGTGGATATTATATTGACAGGAGCACCAGTATCAATAATCACCCAAAATTTGGTATTCTGTTCAAAAATGTCACATTATGTACACTCCAAATAAGAATAATTGTTGGTGTTTAATACATAAATATCCAAAGGCTTTTGGTTATTCAGAAAGGTGAGAATACCGGCACAATATGAGGATACTCCTGAGCAATTTTCTCTACCTAAATCGCCACTTCCACCCCCTCCAGAGCTGCGACATAGGTTGAAAGTTCACCATCAACTGTACCATTATGCTCAAGGATCTGAGGGGCATATGGATTTTACACATCTGGGCGAAACCCCATGTCCGCATTATTAGGGTCTTTCCCTCAGCTTGAGGCCAATATATCAAAGGGATTTTGTTGATATAATAAATCATTGAGATGAGTACTGGGACTGACACAAAGTGACTCATGAGAAACATCAGGGACAAATAGGGTTCAATCAGCGGAAGTAGAGCGTCTTGTCTCTACTCCGCTTGACCTTTCCCTGTTTGTTTGGGTCAACTGGTACTGGATTTTATTTAGTTTTCCTGGAAAGCTAGCTGCATATTATCCTTGTTGGCCGCATGAGAAACAAACATTTGCAAACGGAACTCACCTCTGCATTACACCCATAGATTCAGGTCTGAAATTAATTGAAGGATTGTAAGTCAGCTGAGGACGAGCTGGTTGATAATGGGTGCGGAAAGGAAATGCCAAGCATTAAGGGGTCAAGTGTTCCCCAACGGATTAGAACCAAGTCGTTGTTGTTCCAATACTTAAGGGATTTGGTAGAAGTTGCAGGGGCTTTCCGTTCCACCTTTTTAGCACTAAAAGTGACGGTAGATGGCATAAATGACTGACAATAATTAATAGCTCTTCATCTTCATGAAGAATGTAAGGCATAGCATTATACAGTTCTCAATATGGATTAACAGCTACTATCATCACTATGCCTACTCTCCATTAGTTAGGATATCTTCTTCCACCAACACATGAGCCTCAGCCATGAAACGCTCCGCAAACTCCACCATGGACTCATTCTTTTGAAACTGAATTGTCAAAAACTCTGCTTTGCACCGCGCCATTTTGCCAAACCTCCAAACAGATTGATCACAGTCTCCTTTAACTCTTTGTATGCTATGGTACTATCCTTAAGGTAACATGTAATTTGGTTGGCGCTTATGACATTTACAGCGGATAACAACAGTTTAGCTTTCTGCTGATTGGAAGCCCCTCTACGGCAAATTAAACTGCTTGAAAAACCCATGTATGTTTCTGTCACACTTAAATGGGGAAGCTTGTCACTGCAGATCTCCTACTCCCTTAAAACCTTATTTTATCTACACTCTGCATAGTATAGCCACTCGGTAGTGCTGCCCAAGAGGTTGGCAAGTTGGTTAATTTGGTCACCCACAAGTGCAGTTGGTGAAAGGCCTGGGTGAGCTGCTTGGTTATAATTTTATTATCTAAGAAAAGCATTTTTTGAGCCTGGAGTAGTGTATCCAAGGCAAGCTTCAGTTCTGTGTATTGAGACAATTTGATAAAATGGGGTAGTACCCCATCAAGGCGAGCTGGTTGGGCCATAGCTTTAATATTAAGTTTTTTAGATGTTTATCAATGGGCCCCTTGTAGGGAGCACCATTGTTAGCTTTTAGTGTATTTTACTGATTCCACTGTACGAGTTTCACAGGGTAAACCCCATTGAGCAACATACAAGTGATATGAGGATCACTGGCCCTCAATAAATAATAATAATAAAGACTTTATAAGGAGTTATTGCCCCAACAATACCACTTTATTCAATAATCAACTTAACAGCTACATCCGTTACTCTTTTTTTACTACCATATTTCTTTGTAAAAAGACCCCCTTTCTCATTCTCATGCTCAACTATTAATTCTTGGTATTTTTAATCAGATTGACTCTTCCGCTTAGTAATATCCTATTGACTATGAGTTATAGGCGTTTCATTCTATCATAAAAAATTTGGAGGAATTCCCTCAATTCACCAAACTATAAAAATTGATTGATTTACCTTGTGTCCTCATAACTTTTGCTCAAACTTGAGGCTCGCCTCAAATATAATTTATAATCCACCAGAACTATAACTTATCATCAAGTCATATTAAAATCTCACACCTGGCTAATGGTCTGTATTAATGGAAATGGATAGGGGTCATGAATCGTTATATTATTGAGGTGCGCATAATCTACGCAGGGATGAGGTGACTCATCTGCCTTTTTGACAAAGACAATGGGGAGGCAACTGGAGATGTAGCCTTGAACAATCAACCCTTCAAGAGCATGTCATCCAACCATGCATTGAGGGCCACATCCTCCTCCACCATATGCAGATACACTGATTTCTTTATATTCACCACTTCAACCATTGTCCAGAAATTAAATCAAATTTCGTATGAGGGGAAAGGCGGTCAGCTTTTTTGGAGTCAAAATTCTCTGATAGCCCATCAACGCATTGGGAAAATCTGGTAGGAGACTTATGGGGGAAATGAGAGTTGTAATAGAACTACATCTACAAGCTTTTTTGAGGGTTCATCAATGAAAACTCGCCCTCCACCTGATTGTTAGAGAAGGACAGCGTGTTAGATTCCAGGCGGATACTCACATGCTGCTGATGCTACCGCCCAAACCCAGATTCATTAGGAACATAAGGTTAGGCATCGCAGAGAAGCAATCACAAAAACTAAACTGGTGGACTGAGAAAGGCATGGGACGCCTTACTCTGAAGAAGGGTTTGGTGGTTGACGATTCAACCAGCATCAATGGCCCCATGTCAAAAACTAGATTGAGCTGCTGGGCTAACTCCAAACTCATGAAGTAACCTGCTGCTCCCATGTCAACCAAGGCCTCAAAAGACACCTGGTGTGCCCCAATACTAATTTTCATTGGCAATAAGAAGTAGGCGGAATTCTGTTTATTGGAGATATGGTCATGTCTGTTGATAAGTTAGAGATTGCAACTAGGCAAGGGGAGATAACAAGGTTTGTGAAAGGAGCAGAACTGATGTGGCAAAGGGGCAGAATCATTTTTTCTCCAGGCTGGGCCACCAACAATTTTTATACTAGTGTGCTAGAACAAACTAACACAGTTGAGGGGGCAGCTTCAGATTTTATGATCAATATGGATACTGATTTGGAGCTGGGATCAGAAACTGAGGCCACATTAATGGCTTCAAGAATGAAGATCCCATTTTGAGGGCGGATCGAGTAAAAAGTTGAAGGTACTGGGGCAGTGCAGCCATAGAAAAACTCCTCACACCCATTTGGGAGAAGCATATAAAATTGGCAATAAGTCATACAAACAACAGAAGGCAGGATACTAACTACAAATTCATCTGGTAGAAGATGACCACTGCCGTGCCCATATTGACAAGGAGGGCGGAAATGGCAGAAAACAATGGATTATTGATTATGTTATGATGGCGGCAGATAAAGTTTAGATTGGCCTGTCAGTTTGTATGAAAAAACACCCAAAAGGCAACCAAGTGCAAGGGACGCTGCTGCATGTACGACGTTCAAATATGCTGAGAAAGATTTAACCAGTGAGCGCCAATAGACCATAATTGTAAGTAGCAACATGGCAACAAGAAAGGCTGTTGTGGCCCCAGGGCCCGCGGGTTTAAGTGCTGAAAAGTGGGATCAGATTGAGTGGCTTGAATTTTGTCATTATAATTAATGACTTTAATATATGAGAATTTTATTGGTTTAAAAAGTAGAAAATTAACCTTCAATTTTCTCAGTGTGTTATAATTGCTTAAATAAACAATTGACTTGGGAAATAGCTTAGAAAAGCTCAGGATTGGGGCCCTTAAGATTCGCCTAACCCGGAGAACTTTGAGTGAGAGGGTGGGAAACAAACTTAATTAGAACTGACTATAAAATTATCAGTGGAGGGCCAAGTCACTGGCAGTTCGTCCACAGACGCCCAAATTGCCATTTCTTTGGTTTCAATGACTGGAGCGACGGCGTCTTGCCCAACGGGCAGCAGGAACCTCCCAAGGCCACCCCACGTAGGGGCGGTCCCACGAGGTCTGGAACAGGTTTAGGGCGGCCAACCCGCCAACACCAGCTGCTCCAACATCTGTTTGGCCAAGCAAGGAAACTCAGATGTGAAATTCGATGCTTTTGATGTGGGTTTCAAGCTCGCAGAAGCATTTCCTGATGACCCAATATCATCAGCAAGCTTTGCTAAAGATTCAACACTAAATGCTTTATCCACTGAAAGTACACGATAGTTGGTATTTTTTGTCAACTGTTTAAGGCTATCTGGTCTTTATGCTGAAGGTTTGTGGCCATCAACTCCATTTGAACCCTTTGTCCCATGAGAATGCCAACTCTCTGATAGCTCAGCACAAATCCCCTTGATTTGTAGTATCAATTCATTTGAAGTTAATAATGGACTAGGGGCGGGTCCTTAAAGGGTAAGTGGTGACCCACCGCTCATCAACCACATTAACGAAGTTGCCCTGGTTGATGAGGGGACCGCCAGACTTCTTGGCTTCTTCTTGGATGTGAAAGGGAACACCCCCAACCCCGATCCAAATGGAGGGGGCGCTCCCCCAGACTTACAGGTGAACTGTTATTTAAAACTAGGTTTAAAGTTAGTTACAAGATAAGTAGAGAGGGTGTCAAATGCTATGAATGGGAGCAGGCTCAGAGATCTCAGTCTCCACATAGTTGCGGGGGACCTGCTGGTTCAAATGTCATCTTAGGCCCTTGAGGTCCTCTTGGATATCATCCTAGTTTTAGTTGAGGGAGGAAATTAAAGCATTATGCGCAACCTGCTCCTTTAGGGCTTGAATATCAGCTCCCTAGAGCAGAATCTGACTCTCAAGGGTGATCAAATGGGTCTTGAACACTCACCAAGTTTGTTTAGGCTGAGAAATGCAACCATTGGTAAGCTTGGTGAAAGCGCTAAAATTATCCATTTCTTCCAACAATGCCTCAATGGAGACCCTAGGGCTGATGGGGACTCCGTCTAAACGTAGTTTACATCACTGGGCCACATTCCAGATTTGGTCATGTAAAGCTAGGGCTGCCAAAAATTCTTTCACCAAGGGTCATCAGGGTCTCCAGGAGTAGGTGTTGTGGGTCACAGAGCCCTCAAGGCCCACGGGGACCTTCAGGTCCTTTGGGTCCCTCACATCCTTTGAGACCTTCAGGCCCCCTAGGTCCTTCAGGTCCTTCACTTTCAGAGACATATTTGCGACAAGCCAACTCCTGATATTGTTGTTATAAGGTCTGTACCAGATTTTCAACTTGGTGGAGGCGTATGTTCTAAGCAGCCTTGAGGAGTTTGATATTCCGATGCAGTTGGTCTTTGAGGTAGCTATAAATCCCACTATCCAACTTTATGATTTGGCCTCAGGATATGTTATGTAATTGTAAGTTAGCGAAAAAGGGCTTTTAGTTGTTATAGATGAAGGAGGAGGCCGCTTTATAAAAATCAACTATATGGGAGTGTAAATGTTGAGTAAGCCAAGTTGTCAGGAGACTTCATGATGTTGCAACCTGACTAACTGGAGTGGTAATGAATACCAGGGCGAACAAAATTCTGAAGGTAGCGTTTGGTTCCCAAGGCCAGTTCTCCCGCTGATAGCTGAGCAGAGGTATAAAGATCCCTCATGGTAGAGGGCACTTAAGAGGCGCGGGAGCAGCTGGAGCAGGCACCCACGGAGTAAATGCCATTTATTAACTGTTGAACAATGTGTTAATATTCTAGTAGTGAAGTTGATACTGATTTCCGTCAACTGAGGTAGGGGAAACTGGAACGTGGTCCAAACTTCTTTACTTTCAGGCTTCACGGGTGGTACTTTATACTGCAAGGTACCAATTATTGAGCGATGCTTATCAACTGATCAGTAGATTAATATTTGTGACTGCTAGTATTCTTCATTACTTGTGATAGACATTTTTACTTTAGATAGATTGAAGCCCACTATAGTGAGCACCGCTTCTTTTGGTGTAACAGTTTTCTTGACTTTCATTTGAAGTCCAAAAATGGGCTTAAAGTTGAAATTTATCAGAGAGGTCAAAAACAAAAATATGGAGAGAATATAGACTACTTTATTGAGTTAGAAAGCGTCATTATCTATAGGGCTTGTGGAGACATGGTGCCTCAGGGACCTTTGTGGCCCTGTAAGATTAGGATTTTTACTGCCTTCCAGATTGATTGCCTGGTTGGCGCCCTTATTGTACTGCGTTGTTCTTGTGATCTCAGCAGTGGGAGCGGCGCCTCTTGTGATTCAGGAAGCAGGGAAGAGATTCCTGAAGGTGTTCCCATCAATTTTCTTATGTGTGATGCTTCCTGATTAATTTAGTTTTGGCGCCTTCATACTAAGATTCCGTTTGTGCTGGTTCAAGAGTTGATTTGTTTAGGCTTGATTTAAGAGAGGTCTTTTGTTTTGCTCCTCATCTCAAATCCTGACAACCACCTTGTTGGCACCCTCATTGTTCTTCATCATCCTTGTGACTGCAGCAGTGGGGTCCATGCTACTTGAGATTCAGGAAGCAGGTATGGGATTCCTAAAGGTATTTTATTGATTCTCATGCACGTGATGCTTCCTGATCAAATCTCATTTGGGTGCTTTAAGTTTAAGGTTCTGATAGTGCTGGTCCAAGAGTCAATCTGCCAAGGCTCAATTTAGGAGTAGGGCTCTTGACTTGCTCATCATCTCGAAAACCAACACTCTCATCATGCTCTTGGAGGAGAACAGCACATACGGCAACTGAATATGCATTACAAGCCACAATAAAAGTGTCACAGATGGAAAAACCCCAGTTCTGACCGCCATATATTAAAATATAATTTTGGTGCTACCGTCAAGCAACCAAAGCAGCCTAACAAGTAGGGAGAGGTTTGGGCACCAATAGCGCCAAACATTCACCTACTGCTGGTTGGTTATGCAAAGTTCTATGGGAGAGTTGTTCCAAAACCAACCCACTTAAGAAAGCTCCTTGACAGGTAAAAAGACCACAGGTAAGCGAGGTATGCCAACCCCAAAACAACCTTTATTTTTATTCTGGACATATAAAAAGGCTCTGCCGTCAATAGCTCATTCAGGGAGCCACCGCCAATGCTCCTCAGGTAGGGAATGCTAGGGGAAAATGACTTTGAATTCCAAAGTGAGCTTTGTAATGGGCAGGCACGCCTTATAAAGGCAGCCCTTTGGGGGCCTCACCTAAGTCATTGATTAGGCTTGCACAAGCCTAATCTACAACTTGGGTGAGGCACAACACAGTACCCAAAATGACCAAACCAAAAATATTTTTAAAAGCAATCCGACTCAGAGATGGAAAATCCAAATCTGAGTCAGAATTCAAATATTGAGACAAACTCAATTGTTACAAAAAGCTTGTAAGAGTCAGCATGACTGAGGACTGGTGCAGTGAAAAACCTTTATAATTAAATCAAACCCTGTTGGCATTTAGGTGTCTATTTAAGGGTGTGTTCTTGACAATGAATTCAGAGGAACTACTATTTGAGCAAGAGCGGGGAAGAACTTCTTGAGCAATATTACTGTTTCCAGGAAGCTCCATAGTTTCTTTCAGGTTGTTGGGGTTGGTCATGACTAAATGGCTTTTAACTTTCTTGGGGATACTGCATGCCTATCCTTCAAACTTGGTTCCTTAAAGAAAGTTCACCTCTTATGAAATAATTTGCATTTAATGGCTTCACAAAGAGACCAGCCCTGTGAATAGCAGCCATGACTGCTTCCGGATCTCTAGTTTTTGGTCATTATTGGGTGAATGAATTAAGCTGTCATCAATATATGCAACAGTGCAGGAGAAGCGCAGATCACCCAGGACATCATCTATGAGGCGCTGGAAGGTTGCTGGCGCATTCTTCAAGCCAAATGGCATCACTTTAAACTGAAAGATTACCCTCTTTGTGCATATAGCAGTGAGCCACTCCTGTTCCTCCTTGACTCCTAAATGATTGAAAGCGTTTACCAAATCAATATTAGTTAAAACCCGCGATTTTGCAACTAAGAAGGCTATAAAATGTTCCAGTGGGGGGATAAGGGTCTGGAACTGTCACATTATTTAAATGCCCATAATCAACGCATCGCCACAGGGTCCCATATGCCTTCTGAGCGAAGACAACAGGATGAAGCAATGGGATAAACCTTCTTCACAATCCAACCTTTTTCCAGAAAGTCATCTTGGTATTCATTTGAAGCTTTGTCCTCTTCCTCAGTGTGAGAGTACGATGGCAATTTATCTTGACAAGATGTACTGTCAGTTGAAAGGGTAGATCAAACTCTGAATGAAATGGAATCCTAGTATCTAGTCTCATGTCAAATACTTCTTTTTATGTGTCAAGGAAGGATGGTAAGTCCAGTGGAAGATCTACAGAGAGAGGATCAGGAGCAGGATAGAGTTCAAGGAGGTCTCAAGAGGAAGGGTATTTTTAGCGGGAATTCTCATTGAGCTCATTATTGAAGAAGAAGAGGGAGTTACTATCTAACTTTATATCAACTTTCTGCTGACGCCACCAATCTAAACCAAGGATAAATGGGTATAATAGTAATGGAATAGATGAGAAATGATCATAAAAGCAGAAACCATACACAAAGATTTGTATGGTTGATTTAAGCATGACATTTCATAGGTTGAGAGGATGAGCCCAATATTGGAGGTGCCACACAAGTGTCTAGATCTAATGTTTGTGCGATTCTGAGGTCCATAAAATTTCCAGCTGCCCCATATCCAGGAGCACCTGCACTGTGACGTTGCTTGTCCCAGAACAGAAGGTGATAGGAAAGATAAAATAATCTTAATCCTCATGGACGGAAGCTGAAAGTGGAAGGGCTTTAGAAGAAAAATCCAATGTGAGAAGTGGCCTCTTGATAACTGAAAAGTCCTGATGGGATGACCAGGTATGAATTATAGGTGAACAAACACATTTTACATAATAGGAAATTGGATTACAAGTTGAACCTAGGTGAAATTTCAACAATTTGTTAGGCAAATGCCTCACCCAACCCAGAGAGAAGGGTGGAGAGCACCAAGGATGCTAACTGGGCTATTATGTCAGGGCTTCAGCTAATTTGTAGAAGACTTTCTATCTTGAGAGGGTTTGGCGGTGCCCAGCTGATGGTACAGAATGCCAAAGGCTCAGCTTCTTTTGACTTTTAAGAGGGTTTTAAAGGATTAATTGAGAGTAATTCTGTTTAAACAACATACCAAAGGCCTTTACAACAAGCCAAAAGCTGAAGTAGGGGCAACCGTGGTTCATAGTGGGGCAACTACCAAGGAAAAAAGAGGTAGGGAGAGCGACAACCACTCCAAGGATTGCAGCTGTTTAGTAATATATTTAATAGCCTTTCATCCTATTAAATATTATGAAACGGACATGACCAAAACAGTTTGAATTGCACCCTTAATGGGTTTAATTGATTTGGAAAAAGGTGGGTAACAGCATCCAAGTCATGTGTGACAGATAGGCAATCATAATCATAGAGGTAGTCATCCACTATCTCATGGAGGGCGGGGAATGACAATGGATCCACAGATCAGAATGCCCACTCACAAGTTCCAAAATTCTTTTGTGAATCGTGGAATCACTAGATAATTTTAGCAAAAATTAGTGAAATGACGTGGCTGCAGATTCTAAAAACAAAGGGCTTAACATAAATTGCTGTTTTAATAAGTAAATTTAAAAGGGAGGGATGTGTAATAATAAATTTTTAACCTACCCTAAGGATGGTGGTTGCCTATATAGTGAAGGGGTAAAGGGAGCATGAAATTCTGCGATGACTAAGCTTCTTACTGGACAACATAAATTTAAAGATATACATTTTTGTGACAGATTTGAGGGGGAAGGTATTAGAGGCCTTGGATGATGGCATAGAAGTTTTGGCTTCCTGTCCAGAAGATCAAGGAGAATTCAAGCAGAATACTACCAAACTTGAACAAATTTCATTGATGGATAATTTACTAGCACCAGTTCCACCAAAACCCATCCTATCAATATTGCAAATTTTATAAATATCCATATTAAATTTTAAGATCCATGGATTTTGATCTGCGATACAAACATTAAAGGAGATCCAATCAGACTTAATTTGAAGATTTAGGCTTATATGTATATTTTTTGGGTTGAGGCAATTTCTGGGACATTTTCAGTGACCAGGTCACATTTGGGGTGGTCCTGAGGGTCCTGCTGGAAGGTCCTAAACTGAACCACCTCTCTGTACATCCCTTTTATCATTTTTACAAGATCATAAGATGAAATGGAGGGCAGAGAGGAGGTTCTTGAGGAGTTAGGGCAGTAACCCTTCACTCATATAATACATGAGCTAGTTCACTGATCCTAGAGAGGGCTCTACTGGGTGCTTGAGCCCCTTCCTGCTTTTATGTGGAATTTGCTCATAATCCAGCTGCAGGGCAGGTTATCTGGACATACATTTAGGTGACCATTGTTAATTTAAGTATGAGCTTGACCCATCAAATCAACCAAATAAATAGGTCAAAATAATTAATGCAAATGGCTATTGTTAATTTTTAGTATATAATAATACCAACCAAATTAAAGAAATACCCATCAACCATTTGTCAAGATTTCGCCAACTTCTTCTGTCCCTGAATCTATTACCCCAAATATTCCTCCTTTGGTTGCTGAGAGGGAGGTGATTGAACTTGGTTATAATATCTCCTAAAAATGATCTCAATTATACCAATCAAGTTTCTTAGAAGATTCATTCTCTCAGAGATTAAAAAGATCAGATTGAAGGTGAGCCTTGACAAAACCTATAAATATTAAGTCTTTCCAATAATAAAATAAGTATCTTGTGTGTTGATAACTTTATTTGTATATTTATGACTTTTAGATTTTGGAGGGTCTGCTAAAGTAACTTTGAGAAAAGACCTACCATTTTTTAAGTGTGATTTGAAACCTAAAAACTCTTACACAAATTTCTTATATCTATTGAATCAACCAAATATTAAACTGCTTAGGCAAATGTGATATATTGATTTTTATTTAGGTCTTGTATACCATTTTTATGTCTTAAATATAAATTTTATTTGCTACTTTTGATTGAAAAATAAAAAACCATTTTATGTTAGTTCCTATTTTATAATGAATTGATAATAAATTTAGTTATCTTTAGTTCATATATTAGGGAGGATTTATGGAATTATTACTTACATATATACAATAACTTTTTAATAAAAAAATTTTTTAATTAATTTTAGCTAGATACTGAATGGTTTCATGTGAATTGAGATAATATAAATTTTAATATTCATCTGGTTGCTGTTGCTCACAGTTTAATATTAACCAATCTAACTAATCACTTAAGTAATCTAAATACAGTTGTCTTCTTTCAAAATTAAATAAAACACAATAATGATATCACAGCATTATAATATGAAAGGTTACATACGATTTTAGAGGATATCTAGCTAAGACATATACATGCTCTTTAGCTCTTCACCATAAGGCAAAGTTAATTCTTTTTTTAATCTTATATATAACTTCTATTAAAACTAAATGAGGCTGGTTGGCCTTGGGACAAATATAACATGCTGAGTTTTTTTAGCCTATGCTGGTTTCAAACCTGTTTCAATCAAAACCTGACCCAGAGTGGAGCAGGAACCACCCCACTATACTACCTTTTCTCATATAACTTCTATTGAAAGTATTATTTTTCTTGAAAAAAAAAAACTATAACTCTTTCCAAAATTTAAATAATGTTTGTGCCAAGTTTGGTGAATTTGGTTAATTTGTTTATGAGATATTGTGTCTTCCAAATACATACATACATATATATTGCGTGGCACCTCAAACATCCAATTTGTCCACCTTCCTCCTCAGTAATGCTAGGATAGGAACCTACGTTAGTATACTGTAGGTTAAATGGATTTTTTATGCAGTTTGCTCCTTTTTTATCCTACTTTTTTTAGTTATATATATGCCAATATGAAGGGTCCACTGGTCCCCTTGTCTTGGAAAACATACATATATATTTATTTGAGGATGGCTGACCAGGGGACAGACACATCCAATATGTAGGGAAAAGGAAAACGGAAAACAGAAAATGGAAGAGAGCGCAAGACACAGAAACATAAAAGATACGACTTGGCACACTTGGGTGTGGCTAGGAGCCACGGGTGGTGGATTACTAGACCTTAAGTGACATGGCAGCTCAGGGGCTAGTAGGGTGTACCGCCTATGAATACTGTGAGGTTTTCAATGTCATAACGAAGGAACCAGATTGGAATCCAATTGCCCATCCATTTCTTCCATTTGTTTGGAATGAGCCGAACAGCCAGGCTTGGAAGTGGTTGGCCAAATGGCTGTGGAACCTGACGATGGCTTAATTGAAATTGTGGAGGATCCCGTTGAAAGCGTTAAGGGTAATTGTGTGAATGGACCATATTGCAATGCTCACAATTAGAGCCCTTAGTGTCTGGGGGATAGGCGAGGCCATGTTGAGTGCCAGGATATCGCAGGATAGTCAGAATTTGGCTGTAGATGATTGTTGAAACAAGTGCATCACGTTGGCCCATATATGCGCGGATGGCGGGCACTCTTCCAGGCGGTGTGCTAGTGTGTTGGGTCCGCCGCAGATGGCTCATGTCTTGAACATGAGAAAGTACAGTCAGT